>JBBPLJ010000658.1:0-11632 GCA_038089715.1 Veloporphyrellus conicus
CCCCTCGTGTTGGCGCGCTGCCTCGACTGCCACCGCGCGTGCCCCGGAGAGTACAGGGTCACCGGAATACACCTACCCTGAGTATAATCTGTCAGAGACCGACCGCAAGCGAATCAAATTCCAGAGAAACATCGGTGTTTCCGCGCACATCGACTCCGGCAAGACTACCCTCACGGAGCGTATCCTTTTTTACACGGGTCGTATCCGTGAGATTCACGAGGTATGTGTCGCGTCATTAATCGTGGCTCCCTTGGAATTGACTACGCTCATATGAATGCAGGTTCGTGGTCGGGATGCCGTGGGCGCCAAGATGGATAGCATGGAACTCGAGCGCGAAAAAGGCATTACTATTCAGAGCGCGGCCACCTTCTGCGACTGGGAATCGTTGTGCCCCACTACGGGCGAAAAGCAAAAGTATGCCATTAATATCATTGATACCCCAGGTAGGCACATGTTATTTTCAAAGTGGACTTGCGCTGATATGAGAAACGACGTAGGACACGTCGACTTCACTATAGAGGTCGAGCGTGCCTTGCGTGTGCTTGATGGTGCCATCTTAGTATTGTGCGCCGTTTCTGGTGTTCAGAGTCAGACTACTACGGTCGATCGTCAAATGCGTCGGTATAACGTTCCTCGGATATCGTTCATCAATAAAATGGACAGGTACGTCCCTGATCTATCGATACAGTATTAAAATACCAAATAATGACTTTTAGACCTGGGGCAAATCCTTGGAGGGTCATCGGTCAAATTCGTTCCAAGCTCAAGATTGCTGCTGCCGCAGTTCAGGTTCCTATCGGTGTCGAAGACGAACTTAAGGGCGTCGTGGATCTCGTTCGTTGGAAGGCAATCTACAACGAAGGCGAGAAAGGGTAAAATTTACTTGGTCTCTCTTTTGGTCCCAGTTTGACTCATTTCTGTTTAGCATCCAGGTTGTACAATCGGACGAGATCCCGGCTTCGGTCATTGATCTTGCCAAGGAGAAACGCGCCGAGCTGATTGAGCAACTCGCCGAAGTTGATGATGAAATTGCTGATATAATTCTCGCCGACGAAACCCCCACTGGTGACCAGATTGCCGAAGCTATCCGCCGTGCAACCGTTGGTCTCAAGTTTTCCCCAGTCTTCCTCGGCTCAGCGATCAAGAATACGGCTGTCCAACCCATGCTGGACGGTGTTTGTGCTTACCTTGCTAACCCTGCCGAGTCGGTCGTCACTGCTCATGATACAAGATTGCCACATGGTTCTCCTCCGGTTCCACTTGTTCCAGCCGCCGAGGCACCTCTTGTTGCACTGGCTTTCAAGTTGGAAGAGGGGCGATTTGGTCAGCTGACTTACATGCGGGTATACCAAGGTACTTTAAAGAAGGGATCTTTCATTTTCAATGCTCGCACAGACAAGAAGGTTAAAGTTCCTCGCTTGGTTCGTATGCACAGCAACGAGATGGAGGTAAGTAATTCCTGTCTCCACGTCTGGTCATCCAATCGACCACTCTCTAGGACATTGACTCCATTGGTCCTGGTGAAATCTGTGCCGTTTTTGGTGTCGAGTGTTCGTCTGGCGATACTTTCACGGATGGCTCGTCTAGCTTCTCCATGGTTAGTCCCAGTTGCGGAGTTGATGATAGACGTGGCTCATTATTTCATAGACGTCCATGTTTGTTCCCGAGCCAGTCATCTCGTTGGCAATTAAGCCTCAAGGTCAAGAGACGCCCAACTTTTCTCGCGCTCTCAACCGGTTCCAGAAAGAAGACCCGACTTTCAGAGTGCACATCGATTCTGAGAGCAAAGAGGTATTGCTGCCATTTCTCCACGCTCACTCTCTAACTCAACCCTCTGTCAGACCATCATTTCTGGTATGGGTGAACTCCATCTCGAGATATACATCGAACGGATGCGCCGTGAATATGGTGTCGTCGTTTCGAGTGGTAAGCCCCGTGTCGCCTACCGCGAGACAATTACGGAGCGCGCCGAATTCTATCATACGCATAAGAAACAAACTGGCGGCGCTGGTCAATTTGCTCGAGTGATCGGGTATGTGGAACCCATCCCGTTCGATCCAGAAAATGGACAGGACAGGGAGTTTGTTAATACGGTTATGGGAGGGAACATTCCCCACAATTGTATTCCCGCATGTGAAAAGGTGTGTGATTGTGTACTCATCGCGCGCGTGTGGCGCGGAGATTTATCTAAGATGTCACGGATTAACTACACTCTACTTCTGCGTAGGGCTGGTTCGAAGCGCTCGAAAAAGGCACTCTCTCGGGGAACCCGATTGTCGGTGCTCGAATGGTCCTCCAAGACGGTTCGTACCACGTCGTCGACTCTTCCGAACTCGCCTTCCGCATCGCCACCATCGCCGCGTTCCGGGAGGTCTATACCAAAACAAAGCCAATCATTTTGGAGCCCATCATGACGGTCGAAGTGGTTGCGCCGGGCGAGTTCCAGGCGGCGGTCATCGGGAGCTTGAACGCGCGGCGGGGGACAATTTTGGACAGCGAGGTCCGGCATGAGGAGTTTACGTGTACGGCCGAGGTGCCCTTGAACGACATGTTTGGATATTCGAGTCAGTTGAGGGGGGTGACCCAGGGCAAGGGGGAATTTAGTATGGAGTATCGAGTGCGTTGTGGTTTGCTCTGCTTGCGCGTGTCGTCGCTGACTGACACTCTTTTTGTAGACACACATGCCGGTATTGCCACACCTGCAGAAAGAGCTCGAGGAAGCACATAAAAAGACGATGCCTCAGACGAAAAAGTAGATGCCGATACCCTCGATGAGGTGAGGACTGCGCGCTAGCGTCGTTGCACACCTTTAGATGATTATTACACCCATTTACCACCTATTACTGTACGCACTTGTCTACTACTCATCTCATCATTAAACATGCACTCCGCTTAGAGATCGGACGTTTGATGGATCGAACATTCAAGTGCTGTTGTGAACAGTACGATTCTATTGTAGTAAGAGTGCTGGCCTAAACCATATTCGCTCATTTGCCCAATCATGAACGCGGGTGGTAACCAGGTAATAGTGGGGTTAATTTTCCAGACCTAACTACTTGTTACTTAGGTTTGTAATGTTCCGCTTTTTCGATCTTGTAAACCTCCAAGGTACCCCCCGTAGTATACAAGTATGTGCTCTGTTTGTGCAGTCTGACAAGGGTGTGTTTCTTACGCGTTGTATATCCACAACGCCATTGACGTCCTCGGGGAGGATTAGCCTACAGGTAACTCCTTGATAACTTTACAGTAAAATGTCCCGAGTGCCTAACAGCGTGCAGAAGTTCTGGGCACTGAGTGTTTGTGTCAACCTTACTGACGGGGCTTCCACGAACTTCGCCTCTGCTATAAAGTTCAGCATTGAATATTCCAATTTGTTATCTCACTAATGGCAGTTGGCTACCCAAGAAAACGATACAAGCCAGCCATCCAAAACGTCGCACCAGGCTGCAGCACTCTCATTCCAGGAGACCACTCTGATCTGCATTCAGTATGAGCCTGGTGAAGTAGCGAATTTGTTCCAAGAAACCTTCTGCTCGCATCGCTGTAGAGTTTACACACATCAGTGAGAAGAGTGTCAGCCCCAACACAAACGGACACGCCGACCTTCGTTAGTGGCGTGTACATCACTATACACGTCGTCGGCGCCCCGATGCCCATATCGGAAGATATGCTTCGTGAGGTTCCAGTAATGGCGCGTGTCTGGATCGTTCCAGGCATACCTCAACACATGTTTCTCCATTGTCATGTCTTTCGCTTACCTGTATTGCCTGCGGCACGATTTCAGTATAATAAGGTAGTAAAAGTACACAGCACTCACCAGTGGAGAGTCCGGGTGAGACAACAACGGATGTCGGAAGGTCATCCGTGCGGAGATGGGTCTGCACCGTCGATCGGATGGTCCCTGACAAAAGTGCGAAAGGGCCACTTCCCGTCGTAGGCGTGACAGGGGCTGGCCCAAGAGAACTATTGAAAGCTTCGGAGAGGCGGATAGTCCCCCAAGAAGCATCCTGCACTCCTACTATCTTTCCAAAGGCCTCCAGAGTCATGTTGTGCTTCGCAGCAACGGGAAGCGTCACGTCGATCAAACGACCCTGCAGTTCATCGAGCGAACTATGATCAACAATACGGTAATTTGCGATAGCCCATACAGCCTCCGGAAGGGCGTTCGCTTTGACCCCGCCACCAACAATGTCTACCTCAAAACATCAACGGAGAAGCTGGTAATGCACGTTGGTCGAAACGTACCAAATGCTTGAGTTGTTCCCGACAGCGCGTAAAACATGGGATCGAAGTCAAGGAGGCGATGTTCAAGTTCCCGTAACTTGGCATCGTTGGTTCGTGATTCCCAGACAAGTCTCTGCAATGACGCTGGGAAGTCTACTTCGTATTTTGCACGACATTCTAAACTTTGATGATACGATCTTCCTCGAACCAACTCAGGTTCACTTGGATGAGCCTCTAGCTCTGTGATCAGGTCAGCCAGGATACCAATTCCCTATGTGATCATATATAATGTATGAGCAAAAGGAAACAATAACAAGGTACTTTCTTACGGTATGTTTCGGAGGCCTACTGGAGTGTCCACCAGGAGTCAACACATCTATTCGAACATCCATATATCCTTTCTCTGCCACCGCGGGCGTGGAGAATACAGTTCCATGTAGGTCAGCAAATCCTCCTGTTGGGTCGACGGGTGTGAGTTCGTGGTCACGCTCTTGTCGAGATGGCATGAAACATACCCCCTTCATCAACAAGCATGGCTATCGAGTCGGGACCATATGTTTCGAGAAGGTATTGTGCAATCACACTTGCTCCCTGCAATACCTTCAGTTGGGAAGAAGACTGGAGGGAAAACCTCGTACCACGTCGCCTCCGCGCTCTTCATCGATCCCATAGGCCAAGAGGATTGTACGAGACGGTACAAATCCACGTTCCAGCAGCGTTTCAATAGCAGTTCTTAAAGGTCATCATCAAGTCACAGAACAAAAAAGCCTTCAGTTCCAACTCACAAACTTCCGATGACACCCGGTTTGTCATCACAACTTCCCCGTCCCCATATCCATGTCCCGTCATAATGCCCCGAAAACGGCGGATGGACCCAGTCATCGTATGTGGCAGGATTAATTGGAACCACATCCATATGAGCAGTGAGCAGCAGAGGCTTCGTTCTCTCCGTTCCCTTCCATTCATACAGCAAGGCATAGGTGTTCACTTTGGTGCGTTTAAGGTTCGCATGGCTGAAAGAGAACTTATGAAGTGTACTAGGCTGATCAAGTTGTACTATGCGCACACTCGCGGGAAACGAGACTCCAGATAGTCGTGGAACTTTGTATAGATTTCCCACCGGGAATCTTCAGATGGGAGCCCAAGATCATCGAAAGATTCAGTGCTGTTGTGCACGCACCCGGCTTCAGCACCACGAAAAGAGTGGAAGGCCAAAAAGCTCACGGGATACGGACGGCGTTGCCCAACGATTCGTATGATTTCAGCTTGAACACACTTGTACGAAATTCTTGGTCGAGGCTTTCCAGCAAGGCACCATGTTTCGTAGGGGTGAGTGCCTCGACCTGAGGGCAGATGCCATCAAGATCGACGACGTATTCGCTCTCGTATCCGTGAGGTAGGGCACGGAATAGGGCAGGCCAGACATGTCGCACCAGGAGGGCAAGACTCAGAAGGCCCGCGAACCTGAGTAGATGCTGGGTACACATCCTAATCGGTTGCGAGGGCGTGGGTAGACACTTCCGATCAGGAGCACCTCGTTCGCAATCAGCCTTGTCCGTCGACGGCAGTGTCATCGTTGTGAGCCGGAGTAGGTGTTTGCTGGTCTGCCTGAGTTGGCGCAGCTAGCTGGAGAGGAGAAGTTAGCCAAGTTACTGGTGTCACACCGTCAGGATCATCAGTGACTGCGGAGTACGAATGGATTGCCAAGTTGGCATCACTGCTGGCAATTGCGTTCCGATCAAGACCATCTGCTCAGTTCTCAGTTAGTAATCAACCTGAAGGCTCGGGCACGCGATACGGCGTCCTGATGATTATATCATTAATAATACCGTAATGGGACAGTCCACCTCGGTCCTGATGCCGTCCGCTTTCATGACCATGGTGTTAAGCCTGGCCAACGCTCTGGAAAAGCGCAAGCACAGATCGATACAGTAGCGGTCAGTCCAGGCAGATTGTTGACAATGGATCGACTCTCTTCCTCATGGTAGCCCGGAGTGCTGTACCATCGGAGACCCATCATTTATAGAGTCATTTCTGAGATAGAGCTTAGTTCATCGTAACGTCCTTGAATGTCGCCGTAAGTATACGGACGAGATTAAGAGTCGTGTGGGAATGTATTAGCCAAGTACTAGTGTAAACTCAAGTTGGTGCTAAGTATAGCCTCGAGTCAGCTTGAACTCGACCAGAACAATGGATGCTACCTCCGCGGTGAGTTCAGTTGACATCTGATGGTTTTTCGATCTGATGAGATCATTGACATAGTCAGGCAGAGCTAGCATCGCGGACTCAGGAACAACGCCACTGAGTGCGATTGTGGCGTTTTCCAACCTCGTCTCTCTACCATCAGATAAACCCAAGCATGTCCCGATAACGACGTCCAGCATCGCCAAGGTGGAGTCTACGTCGGGGCCACATTCCCTCCCCACAGAAATCTTGCAGGCGATCTTTCACTGCGTGTTTGAGTCGTGCGTTGGCCCACAGAACGGCCGCGTTGATACCAATAAGAACAACAAGCAGTCGGCGCTGTGGCATGACGAGGGCCCTCTATCACCCTCGCTCTTCCCGTACGCACTCGCTTGCGTGTGTCTCAGGTGGTTCTGGACTTTGAGCATGACTCCCGCCTACTGGACGCGCTTGGTTCTCACGGCGGATTCTACTGCAGCAGCGTCGCTACGGACCGCTCATACTGCGTTCGCATGGGCGGTTCACCATCCCTTGGAGTTCATCCTCACGAGACATCACGGGGTCTCTCTGAACCCCGACTCTGAGCGTGCTGCTGTCGCTTTTGCGATGCAATTCCTCCTTCCACACATCGACCGCATTTGGTCACTGTCGTTCCATCTCGAGCACAGCTCTTCCATACCTCCGATCTGGATTGGGTGGCGTGGACGCGCCCAACACCTCAGGGCGCTCATGCTGAGAAGCCGGTCCCGCGCTGACGACATCGTTCAATCATCAATGTTGCTTGACCATCATCCTGACGAGGAGACATACAATGCGCCTCCCCTTCAAGACGTGACGCTCGGTGACCATTTTTTCAAGAGTCCCGTGATGGCCGATTTCCGTCTCAGGGACTGGTTCAGAAACATGACATCTTTGACCATCTGCGGCGACGCAACTTCGCCCGATGGAAATTCCACCTCTCTGATCAGGTTCTTATCGGTGATCGCCATCTTCCGGTCGTTAAAACAGTTGGTAGTCGAGAACATTCACTTTGACGAGACACCGCTCCAAGGTCTTCCCCAGCTCAGCGTTGGCAGCATCTGTCTCCGCAGGGTCTCTGGTAAAGTGCTAGGCGTTCTCTCAGATACCCGAGGATTGTGGTGGTGGGAAGACGTCACATTCAGCGACTGCGCCATAAATGATATTAGAAGGTATGGTCCGGGCATCTTTTTTGCCCACCATCTCATGCTCGTGTCCATGGACTCGATGGCGACGCTGGAAGAACTCATCTTCCGCTGGAACGGCTCCTCACTCTCCGTGATCGACTGCCCGAGGCTGTCGCTTGCATTTCTTGAGATACTGGAGGGGGGAGACATGCTCTTCAATCTTAGCTCTCTCCGAATCATGAACTGCGCCGACTTTAGCGTGGAGGCTATGATCAAGTTGGTACAGTCGCGCAAGATGGAAGCCGCAGCTGCTGAGAACGTGTTCATGTCCTTCTCTCTCACGTCCTTCTCCCCGTTCCTGGCGTTGGAGGAGCTGAGCGTCCAAGGGCGCGGTCCGTCCATTAGCGTCGAGCAGGCGATGTGCCTAGCTGACGATTTGAAGACGTTTTCTTGGGATACGGTCGCGCAAGACGGGTTGCGGTACTTGTGGGACGGGTCTGTGGGGAATCTGATGGTGTCGCCCGCCAGTGGGTCTTTGGAGATTCTGAACCGCTTGTCAGACCAGTCCCTTTCCGGGGTTAAGCTGTATACTGCTTAAACATGCTGGCTACACCTAGATGGTGGTGCATATGAACAGATCCCAATGGGTATTCGGCGCCAAAGACCGATGTGGCTGGAAGGCCGGGCGATGCTTGGGGTTTGGCAAGTGGGTGGCAGGCGAAAAGGGGTTATATGTCGATGATTCTTGCTAGTAGTTCTCGTGGGTGGTGTCGATTGTACTATGTACTGGTAAACGCTTTCTTTTCATGTAAACACTATGGTTTTCTTATGCTAGTGTAAAGTAACATAGGGAGAAGTCTTCCATAGCATTGAATGTCTTGACAAGTTTTATTCTATGGGTGCTCTTCGATGGTTCAGTATCTCAGGTGTTCCATCCGCCTAGGGGAGTCAAGAAGTAGATTTATGACCTTCGCTTAGTACACTTTTCTTTGCCTTTCTCGTTGGGCTAGCCAGAAAAAAAGACCACTGCGTAACCGAGCGTGGTCCCATGCAAGAAACGTCTAATAAGCGAGTTAGAAGTCGCCACTACACCATGGCACAACTCGCCCTAGGCGTGTTTGCAGTTCAATGTGTGATGAGAACGCTGCAACACAATTGTGTTGTCAATGGTCAGAAAACTGGCATGATCCAAAACATGTCTTGTGCCAATACAGCCTCCACCGTTTTGACAACTAGTAGCATCCTGACGACGTGACCTGTTGAACGAGTAGAGGCACGGAACAACTGCTCATCAGTAGATTTTGAACCTCACAAAGCGGGCCCGGTTCCCACTCCCGTGTGGATTTCTCTGATCCAATCGTGACGACCAAGTCGCTGGGATTCGCTGAAAATCTGGTTGATAGATGATGTGAGTTCGGATGTGAACCACTGACACACGGAAACCAGTTTGTTCCGTAGACCTTGCTGACAAGTGATCGGGAGCTTGACCGCACCCACGATCGATGGGGTCCGTAAAGCACAGGAAGATGGGACCCCGGAAACACAAAGCCCACTGCACAAAACGAAACCCATGGAACTCGACACCTCTCCATTGGCTGTCCTGAATCAAGGACTTGGATATCCCAACCGGAGTCATCCCATCCGTGCCAAATGTTTTCGAGCAGGTCCGGTCTAGAAGCGGGATGAGGTTATAGAACAAATACAACAAAATGACGTGGGCTAACCTTGGGTGAAAAGGAATCAAGGCACATAGATGGTGGCCTCGTGAATGCTTCTAGTGCACCCTGCAGAGAGGGCGATGAGTAACGGCTCGTGGCTGGTGGCCAAGAGGCTTTGGGATAGGCAGTGCTTGCCCATGCTGTTGTCAAAACCAAGAACAATACCGACATCTAAGATGATCTTCTATAGATGATGTTATTGTTATACTCTGTGTAACAATCCACCTAAACTAAACCAGACTTATGTGGTCCTTTGTTACCTGTGGCTTTGTGACAATAGTTACGTTCTTATGCTGTCCTAAGTTACCAGTGGCGTCAAGTGCTAGCTGGGCTCTATACCAGTCTAGGCTAGTGCTAATGATATGCATATAAGGTCTTGAGTTATCCTTGCCCTGTGGATAGCGTCCACTCAATAGTAGGATGAAGACTAATAGAGATCCCTAGGAGAATCAAGTCCAAGGCAGATTACTACATAGGAGATAAAAGTATTGATTGCATAGAAAAAGCTAAAGACCTCACCAAATTGAGAGGCCTTTATATAGTATAGGGCTATCTAGGCTGTGTGAACGAATGGGGAAACTACTTGCAATAAGAGACACAAGGCGGAGAGATAGTCTCGAGGTAAGAGTAACACACATGATTGGAAGATAATCAAGAGGTAGTGGAAGAGAGAAAGACTTATCTAATTGAAGGCTAATGCTTCCGCTGCCGAATGTTCCGGAATATAATCATAATTATAATGACAAAGAGAAGAAAAGAATTTGAGCTCCTCTGTGGTTATCGTAACATTACCCCCTTCATATTCTTAATCTTCTAGATCGAGATCTTCAAGACAATTAATCTCCCTCATTTTGTTCTTCTACCCCCACATGGTCCACTTGAGAGAGGTTGCATTCCACGTCATCATGTCCCTTTCCACTGCATACTGAACACTTTCGCTCTGCATACTGTGGTGGATAATGTCCCGCTCTATCCCACTTGCACACCAGGCACTTGTACTGGGAGCAATACCATTTAGGATGCTCAGATTTGCCACATAGTTGACAGGTAGTTTGAGGGCAGAACATCCCTTCATGCTCTTGTGAATAGCATATCTAGCAGATAGGTTATATGTTGGAATTAACTTGGGGAGTGACTTGGGTGCTGGATGGTGTAGATGGTTATGCTGCGGGTTTATGGATGGCCGAGGAGGCAAGACCAAATGTAGTGATGGAGAGTTTCTTTTTCCTGCTTCTCCTGAGTTTTGGCACTATTGGGCAAACTGGCAGAGCTTTCACTGAAGTTGTTAGGCCATTAGTGATGTGTTGAGAGAGGGGTACTGAAATAGGAGCTAGAAACTCCAGTCTCCATAATTTGTTGACAGATGGCCTGAAATCATGCAGGTTGGTATAGTAGTGGTTGCTCTCTTTGTCAGAGAGGGTAGTGAGGAGGGGTAGGAGCATATCGGTAACATGGTGAAGTAGGAGCAAGTAAAGTACTTCGCCGATTCCTCTGGTGATGAGAATGGCGAGGCATTGGTTTTTAGCATCAGTGAGGGAAGTGATAAGAATGGTGTGGGTGGGGACATCTTGTGGGGCATAGATGAGGATGCAATGGGCAAATGCTTTGGATAAAATGATCTGGTGATATAAGGTGAGCTGATCCCCCAGGATGGGGTTCCAAACCACAGCACTATGGTTGGAGATCCATCAGTAAGCAGGTGGTTTGTTGAGTATGGCATGGAGTAACAAGTACTGTATATTGCAGGGGAGACAAGTAAGCTATATTGGATTGTGGGAGATGATATTGCTCCATGAGTATTCGATTTGGGACATGGGGGAGGTGGATTGGGAGGGGGCATTGGAGGTATTAGACATTGCAAGGAGGAATGTGGATGAGAATGAAGTCATTGGGACAAAATCTCTTATATTTGTTCAGAAGTTCTGTGGCATGTCCTAAATTGGACTTAGGTTCCCAGGGGTTTTTTCCATTTCCCATCCCTTTCCATATGATCAGGAACTGCCATTGTCCTTGTGGCCCCCTATGGGTGATAAAGCACTCCACTTCATATTCTTCATCCCCATCTATAATATCTGGTGGCAGCGGCATCTCCAAGGTTTCGGCCAGGGGATCCTGATGATAAGGAGATAAGAGAGAAGCATGGAATACGTTGTGAATCTTCCAAATGGGCAGTAATCAGAGTTCGAATGATACCAATCCAATCTTTCTCATTATCTCAAAGGGGCCTTCTCGCTTTGGCACTAGCTTCCAATTGGAATAGGGGATTCAGAGGTTTTGGCCATCTAGCCAGACTTTGTTGCCAAGTTGCCAGGAGATAGGGGCGGAGGGGAATTGTTTTGCCATGAATTGCTATGCTCTCTT
>JBBPLJ010000663.1:0-13213 GCA_038089715.1 Veloporphyrellus conicus
AAATATATACTTTTTATAGTATGGGATGAGTGCTGGTTGTTTATTCCTTTGAATATATATGTAGGTGGTATATCCCCATATTTTAAGATAAAAAAAATCTGGTTTGGATCTATTCCAGAGTTCATAGAGAGTTTTCTTCTCCAATGCTAAGATAGAACATCTATTCCATACATATATAAGTACTACAAGTATCTCACCCCAGAAAGCCATTATCAGATCAGATTCCTTCAACATGGCTATAATCCTCTCAGAAAGGACTTTATTTGTGTATTCTACCACCCTATTCTATTGTGGTCACACTTGGACTATGTTATGATACTCAATATCATAGAAATTGGTGAAAGCAAGCATCTCCTTGCTTATATACTCTCCTTTCTTATTATTCCTCAGAGTTTTGATTCTTCTTTCTATCCAATTCTCTATAAATGCCTTTAACTGCTAAAAAGCAGCAAAAATATCTGATTTGGCCTTAATAGGCAAAATAAAGCAGAGTCTGGAGAAATCATCAATAAATATAATCTAGTAGTAGAATCCTGAGAAGAAGGAATAGGAAACTATATAGATATTACTATGGGCAAGCTCTAAAGATCTGAAAGTATGCTAGGAACTGCTAGGGAATGAATTTGCATATATCTTGCCAGCTAGATATAGCTTATAGATTAGATCTGATATGATTTTTGTTAAATAAAGTATAAACTACAATAATTAACAATAACAAGGAAATGCCATAATGTGGCTTATATGCAAAACAAAGATATACAGTAAGGTGTAAAACCATTGCAATGTCTAACTTCAAACTGGGGTATGAAGCACCCCACAATCACTTATGGGAATTTCACTTTGCTTTGATGGGAACAAATAAAGTACAGACCCTTAGCTACAACTTTGTCCCCAGGGTCATGTGATTTTGCTTACATACTGCAAAGATACATCCATTTCAAAACACCAATACCATTGCAACAGTTTTGCACCTTTTGCTTTCTAGGATATATTAGTACTTGGTATAGCCTCTCTTTGCCTTGATAACTGCTTCAATCCTTCTAGGCATGCTCTCTATCAACTTCTGACACTCTGCAACTACTATCCCCTTCCAATCAACCTGAACTCTCTCCCACAATTCATGAATTCCCTTAGGAGAGGATTCATGATCTGCTAGTCTTCTTATGAGATAACCCCAGAGGTGCTTAATGGGGTTGAGGTCAGGAGACTATGCAGGCCATACCATAGTATGAAAATCCTACTCCTAAAGCCAATCCTTCACCTTCTTGCAAGTATGTTTGGGGTTATTATCCTGCTGAAAGATAGTATTAAGAGGATCAAGACCATAAAACTGCAAAGAATTGAGCAGTTCATCCTTCAAAATCTGAAGGTAAAGGTCCCCATCCATCCTACCATCAATCTTGGTAGCATAGCCAACTCCCTGCCAAGTCATACAGCCCCACATCATCAAAGAACCTCCTCCAAACTTCACTATATCTTCCATCAGTCAATCACTTAGCCCTTCCCCTGCCTTTTTCCACACCCACTTGTGCCCATCTAACCCTGGATAATTGATTTTGATCTCATCAGACCATACTACCTTCTTCCAGTCCTCCAGAGTCCAATCTTTATGAGCATAAGCAAAGTCTAGATGAGCCTTACAATGCTTGGCTAAAAGAAGAGGCCATTTGGACTTGATCACAGCTTTCATACCTATCTTCCTCAACTGTCTGCACACTGTGGAGGTAGAGAGAGGCTGGTTGACTATATTGGTGAGTGCCTTGATCACCTGAATAGCATTCTCTGCCTTTCTAGAGAAGATGAAATGAATGGCATGCCAGATATTGGCAAAGGAAAGCTTGGATGGATGATCTCCAATAGCTTTTTGGAGCTCAGAACACTCTTTAAAGCATAATCTGAATATGGTAGACACATTAAGACCAGTAGTGGATGCAATAGAGTGAGCAGATTGGCCAGCATCAAATATAGAGAGGATGATTTGTTTTTAAGTAGAAGAGATGGTTCTTATGATGGTTGTGATTGAAAACAAAGATGCATGTGAACTATTGTAAATTCAGACATGGTTCTAATATATATGTGTTTGTTTGTATGTCCAAACATAACAAAATAACACTTGATTTCAATATAATGAGCAAAGGGTGTAAAACTGTTATAATGGTATTAATGTTTTGAAATGGCTATATCTTTGCAGTATATAAGTGAAATCACATGACCCTGGGGACAAAGTTATAGCTAAGGGTTTATATCTTATTTGTTCCCACCAAAGCAAAGTGAAATTTCCATGAGTGATTGTGGAGCACTTTATGCCCCAATTTGGGGTTAGGTATTGCAATGGTTTTGCACCTTACTGTAACTAACCAATAAGTGGTTAGTTATAATTAGATAGTGATTAAATAGTAATTAGTATAATTAATATATGTTAAGTGAATTAAATGGTGATCAGATATGCAATTAATGCATCTAATACTCCCCTCTGATTATACATCTCTCTGCAAACCAGCTAACTGTGCCTTAGTATGCCCAATCCTATATAGAAACAGAATTGCTCAACTTTAGATCAAACCAATATTTCTGTAAGCAAATTATTAGGCATCTTATCAGCTAGCACATAAGTAGATACAATAGCCTTCTAATTCACCACATCTCTAAGCCAAAACTGGAAGAAATTCAGCTGCTTTATCCTACCATGATATTCTAGATATTTGGTCACTAAAATGATACTCTAGTTGTTCATATAGAGAACAGATGGCTCTAAGAGTGCAAATTTGAGTATCTGCAGCATCTTGCATATCTAGACAATTTTCTTACCAGCCTCATAGGCTATCATATACTTTGCTTCAGTGACAAATAGAGCAACAATTGATTGGTGCTTGGATATTTAGAAAATAACTCTAGTATCAATTTTGATAATATAGGCACTAGTAGAGCACCTAGAGTTCTTACAACTGCCATAATTAGTAGTAGAATAGGTGGTGAAGAGCTAGGAAGGGGATTGAGAAGGATCTGGGGTATATATAATGGAATAGTTACAAGTACCCTTGATATAATGGAAAATATGCTTAATAGTATTCTAGTGGGCAATTCTAGAATCAGAGGTAAAGAATGCAAGTTGGCCAATAGTATAGGAGATGTTTGGGCAAGTAGTGTAGAAGAGTTACTTTAATAAGCCAATAGCACCTTTATAATTCATAGAACATATAAAATTACACTTTTTAGAGGTTCTAGAACTCTATTCATATAATAAACATAGACCAGGGATTATAGACATAGAAACAGAGTTGCAATTGCTCAAATCATAACACATAAACATTTTAGCATAGTACTAATGCTGAGATATGGATAATAACTATTTGGACTGGTTTCAAGTAATTTGAATGCCCAACAGATTAGTTATGGGCCCTAGATTGCATAATTTGAAGTGAAAGGCAAGGTTGGCAATAGCCTGCTTGATTTCAGGCAGAGAGGTAAAGATTATATTATCCACAAAGACAAGAAGAATAATGTAGACATCATCTTGAATAAATATATAGATAGTAGCATTGAGATAAGTTTATTTGAAGCCCATGAACTTCAGAGTAATGTATATCTTGTAATTTTAGTGATTTCCTCTTTGTTTGGTGCCATAAAGCAACTTCTTCAGCAAATAGACTATCTCCTTGGAGTTTCCTTGTGCAAATCCCTCTGGCTGCTCTATGTAGATATTATAGTCTATCTTACCATTTAAATAAGTATTAGAGATATTTATAGACCACAAGTGAAGGTTATGGAGTATAGCCAAAGCAAGAATGATGCACAAACTGGGTAAATACATAGTAGGGGTGAAAACCTCAGGGTATTTGAATCTAGGATGCTGGGAGAAGCCCTAGATGACCAATCAACCTTTATATTACTCAAAAGAGCCATTAGTATGGTATTTCTGGGTAAACATTCATTTGAAGCCAATAACTGGGTGATTCTTCAGTCTAGGTACTAAAATCCATGTTCTATTTATCTTATAAGCCTCCAATTTAGCCAAAGTAGCCTTTTTCCACTCCTAAACATCCTCTTGGCATAAGATATTTGCAAAAGACCTAAGATAGGGTAAACTCACTGCAAAATATTATATAGAGTCTGCATCTTTATTATTAAAGTTGTTCTCATCACCTCTAAGCTGAGCTGGGCTCAGTTTCCACCAATTTTGAGGTTTCTAGTGATTTCTGACAGATAATTATGCTTCAATGCCTATAGAACTAGTAGATCTGGAAAGGGAAGTAATAAAGTACTTTAACTTTAGGTCAAATAATGCTGTCTCCTCTAGATTCTTATTTATATACTCCTTCTGAGGAGGTAGTAGTTCTAGATCTGGAAGTACTTCATCTTCCTTCAAATAGTCAGATAGATTAGAAGAAATATATGGGATAACTTTGAGGATTTTAGAAGCATTCATAGGTGGTTTAGGAAGTGGAGCAATATTTTGGAGCACAAGGGGCTCAATGGGAGTAGATAGAAGTATAGGGAGGCTATTAGGTCTTCTTTTATTGAAATTAGTGTGCTTAGAAATGAGGGTATACTTAATAGTGGGATCATAGGACTTCCACCCCTTGTAGTCATTAGAATGCCCAATAAATATATACTTCTGGTAATGAGGCTTTAGTGCAGCCCTCTTATTCTTCAGAATATGCATATAGATTATGCAATCTTAGACTCTAAGATAAGAAATATTAGATTTGTGGCCATTCTAGAGCTTATAGAGTATGGCATTTTCTAGAGTGGTAGTAGGGCATCTATTTCAGACATGAAGAAGAGCTGCAAGAGCCTTGCCCTAGAAGGCCATAGCTAGGCCAGATTCTTATAATACAGTAACTCCAAAAACTATTCCAATAACTAACCCTAATATGGTGTGCAAAGTGTACTGCAATCACCTGTGGGAATTTCGCTTAGGTGTAGTGGAGTCAAAATTAGTACCTACTAATGGCTACAAACAGACCAAACATCACGTGATTTGGCCCCAAGGTTACAGAGATATACCCATTTCAAATTAATAATACCATTGTAACAGTTTTTGGACTTTTGGATATCTACTAGATATTAGTACTTGGTGTATCCTCCTCTGGCCTTGAGCACTGCCTGAACTCTTCTAGGCATGCTTTCAATCAATTTCTGATACTCCTCCACTGCTATCTTCTCCCACTCTGCCTCAATTCTATCCCATAACTCATGAACTCCATTGGGAGGGATTTCATGCTCTATAAGCCTCCTTTTAAGATAATTCCAGAGATGTTCAATGGGGTTTAAGTCAGGAGACTGTGCAGGCCATACCATGGTCCTGAAATCCTGCTTCTCCAGCCATTCCTTGACTTTCCTGCAAGTGTGCTTGGGATTATTATCTTGCTGAAAGATGATGTCAGAAGGATCAAGACCATAATACTGCAGAGTATTCAGTAGTTCATTCTTCAAAATCTGAAGGTAAAGGTCTCCATCCATCCTACCATCAATCTTAGCAGCATATCCAACTCCCTGCCAAGTTATATACCCCCATACCATCACAGAACCTCCTTTAAACTTGATTGTTTCTTACACCAGTCTGTCACTGAGCCCCTCACCTGGCTTTTTCCACACCCATTTGTGCCCATCTGACCCTAGATGATTGATTTTGGTCTCATCAGACCATATAACCTTCTTCCAGTCCTCCACAGTCCAGTTCTTATGAGCATAGGCAAAGTCCAAGTGAGCCTTGCAATGTTTGGGAGAAAGTAGAGGGTATTTGGACTTGACTACAGCCTTCAACCCAGTCTTTTTCAGGTGGTTGCAAATGGTATTAGGGTGGAGAGATTGATTGATAATGTTGGAAAGCTCCTTGGTCATCTGAACAGCATTCTCTGCTTTATGAGTAGAGATGAGATAAACAGTATGATGAATGTTGGCAGAGGAAAGCTTAAATGGATGACCACCAACAGATTTTTGAAGGGCAGAACGCTCTGCAGAACGGAGTCTAGAGACAGCAGCAATGCTGACACCTGTGCTAGATGCAATAGAGTAAACAGAATGGCCAGCATCAAGCCAAAAGAGGATGGTTTGCTTTTATTTAGCAGAAAGAGATTGTATGATGGTAGTGGTTGAAAACAAAGAGGCGTGGGAATGGTTTCAAACTCAGACATAGTGTTTACATGTATATCCTTATTTGTATCACCAAACAAGAGTAATTATTCTCTAATTTGACCAAGATTCTATATCTTATATTAAAAGTCCAAAAACTATTACAATGGTATGACTGATTTGAAATGGGTATATCTCTATAACCCCTGGGCCAAATCACGTGATGTTTGGCTCTGTTTGTAGCCATTAGTAGATACTAATTTTGACTCCACTACACCTAAGCAAAATTCCCACAGGTGATTGTGGTGTGCTTCGCACACCACATTAGGGTTAGTTATTGAAATAGTTTTTGAAGTCACTGTATAGTAGTAATACATTTAGAAAGTACTTAATTAGCCTATTCTACAACTCCATTCTATTATGAGCATGCTCAAATAGTGTATTGGCACTGAATACCATAGGATTGAGTGAATTCAAGCATCTTATTACTTATATACTCCCCTTCCTTGTTATCTTGTAGTATCTTGATCTTTTACTTGATCTGATTTTTTGCAAATATCTTAAACTGCTTAAAAGTAGCAAAAATATTGCTTTTAGCCTTAATTGGGAGCACAAAGCAATATCTTAAGAAATTATCAATAAAAGTGACCCAGTACTAGAATTCTAAGAAGGAGGGGCAGAAAACAGCATAAAGATCACTATAGACAAGCTTCAGAGGATGGAAAGCATATTAGAAGGTGGTTGAAAAGGGTTTAACATATATCTTATCTGTTAGATATGGTTCACACATAGGATCAGGCATAGTTTTGATGTCCAAATGCATTCTAGTGACCAGTTTACACTCAATTAGCCCTTTACATCATTTAAATTGTGATAAGCCAACTTGTGATATTAAAGTAATAAATCTAGTGCAAGAGTGGTTGCTGGGCTTGCAAACTCAGTGATAGGCTCAGTAACACCATTCAGAAAAGCAGCATTGTGGGTATTAATGGGGATAATGAATAATAGGGGACCACTTGAGTAACTGAAGAATATATGGGTGGCATTAATGTATATATGGAAAAATAAGTAACAAATAAGATACAGGATAGCAAGTAAGTTGTTCTGCAGTCCAGGGACATATAGAATGTTAGAAAACTCAATTGCTCAACCTCTTCCCTCTACAGTGGGATGAAACACTACTGACCCAACTCCAGCTGAATAAACCACTATATTATCTGCAAATTTGACTAGGATATGTTTAAAGCTATAATTGTATAGCTAGTGTTGATGGGGCATCATATGAGTAGTAGCATCTGTGTTTGCATTCCAATCAATGTCAGCATCAAGTTAGAGTGGGGATAATGGATTAAAGTTATCCCTGGAACAAAAATTTGCATTTCTGGTATGTTTTACCCTATTCTAAGTAACTATATTGATAGTAGCAACTGGATAAGTTGTGGAAGGGGTTATTAGAGTAACAGAGGTGTTGTTGGCCTGGTTTTGTTGCCTGCCAGTCTGTGGAGCAATCTTGTAGTTGATTTTGGCTTATTGCAGCACATAGTACTTATATTGATAATATCCTAGCTTATTAAAAAAAGTATAGGGGGAGAAGATGTTGCATGGGCAGGCAGGAGTGGAAGTGGATAGAGCAGAACTGCCAGAGGGTGTGGAAGGATTAGAGTAAGGGCAACAATTAATCTTCTTGGCCTAGAAGGTAGCTTTGACCTTAATCTTATTCAAATCAATAAAAAAGTGCTAGAAAAGAGGTAAAATAAAGATATTCTGGGTCTAAATGCATGTATCATGGCCATGCAGCTTAGTTTTGCATTAGAGATTGCCAAATTGAAGCTGGCAGGGGACAACTCCTAGATTCTGGCCATGGCTAGCTTAACTTGAGTACTAAAAGTAGGAAGTAATTTATCAAAGTGCTTCCAAATAGCAAAGAACTTTTTATAGGCCATATAACACATGCTGGCCCTCTGTTGAACAAAGAGGGTCACCAGAGCCTTCTAAGTAGCAGCTGGGTCATCTTGGTGAGTATGGATTCTTATCTTGTTTAATATCCTAGAGCTCTTGATTCTTGATATTAGTGGAGTGCTTCTTTTTTCCATTAACAAGGCACCAGAGGCCTTTAAAGCATAGCAGGGCCTTTATCTCCTTACTTCAGGTGGTGTAGTTGTTGCCATTAAGAGGCAGAATATAATGGGAGTGTGTTTCAGCAACCATTATAGTAAAATGGGGGGAAATATGGGGAAAAATATAATAGATGAAGTGGGTGTAGTGGAGTTGGAAGTAGTGAAAATAAAGTTGCATAGAAAGTGAGTAGAGGTAGACTAGTAGGATATAGTTAAAATGTAGGGCTCATAATCTATGAAATTAAATAGTGCAACTGAAGTCCAGAGTCAAAGACTAAAGAGTCTTGACATATAACTTGTAAATTCTACTCTAAGTATGAACTATAATAACAAACAATAACAAGAAAATACCACAATGTAGCTTAAATGTAAAACAAAGACACAACTAACTAGTAAGTGATTGGATGTGATCAGACTATGATTAGTGTAATTAATATGTTAAATGAAGTAAATAGTGATCAGAGGTGCAATCAATATATCTAATAGAGCCTTAACATTAGACTCACAGATTCTACTCTAAGTGTGAACTACAATAATAAACAATAATAAGAAAATACCATAATATAGCTTATATGTAAAATAAAGATACAATTGATCAATAAGTGGTTAGTTGTGATCAGATAGTAATTAGATAGTAATTAGTTGATTAGTATATATTAAGTGAATTAAATGGTGATTAGATGAGCAATTAATATATCTAATAGAGCCATTGCAAATATAGGCACTCACTTCAAACTTCATGACTTGGGGCCAACAACTAAGCTATTGGGCATTCAAATTATCAGAAATCACTTCAAATACTCCTTAACTATCTTCTAGCCTTAGTACTGTGCGGAGATGCTTTCTTACTATGGTTTATTGAACTATAACCCTATTTCTACTCCTATAATATCTAATCTATGCCTCTCATGTGATTAAAGTCCCAAAACTGTAGAAAAACACTCTCTTATATATTCTGTTGACTATAAAGACATATTGGGCTTTTTGCAGTATCTTTTCTGCACCAATTACCCATATATTGCTTATAATATTAACCAGCTTGCCTTTTTTACACCAGATCCAGGTATAACTCACTGAAATGTGGTCAAACATCTCTTCTGGTATATTAAGGGCACCATGGACTACTCCATCACTTATGCTCCTGATCCCACTTAGTCTCAGCTCTTTATTACTTTTTCTAACACACATTATAGTGGCTGCAAGGATACCAGTTATTCCACTAGCACATATTTTATGAAGATTGGAACTAGCATAGTTTTCTGGATGTCCAAACATCAGTCCATTGTTGCTCTCTCTACTACTGAAGCAACAAGTATATGGCTACTTGTAAGGCTGGCAAGAAGATTTTATGAATCTGCAAGATGCTATAGGAACTGGGCTTCTCCATTACCACCCCCTCTGTCCTGTTTATGGGCAATCAATCCACTATCCAACTAGCCAAACATCCAAAGCATCATGAATGTATGAAACAGCTTAATCTATCATGGTTCTAGCTATATAATATGGTAGATTAAGATGCTATTTCTTCCAGTTATATGTATACTGGTGAGATGATTGCAGATTTACTTGTTAAGATCTTGCCTTGACTCAAAATGGAGGAGTTCTGTGCATTTATAGGACTAGGTGCATCTAGGGGGAGCTAGCAGGTATTGGGAGAGTTGTGCAATCAAGAAGGAGTGTTAGAATAAGGTGATTGCATACTTATGAGTTATACTTAAGTCATGCTTTAACTATAGTATGGTGATGTTTTGTATTTATATATCACTATTTGGATCACATCCTATAGAATCTATAACTATAGTGTTAGAACTTTTTAGTATCTTCCACTGGACTCTAGATAATATAATATATTTGCTATATCTTAGCTATTCTAATATAGTCTATTCCACTGGACTTCAGCTGCCCAAAACAGCTATCTAACACCATATGGGTGGCATTGATGTATATATGGAAAAATGAGTAACAAGTGAAATACTTCTGAGAAGAGATAATAAATTCTTTCATAGTTTAGAGATATGCAAAATATTTGAAAACTCAACCACTTGATCTCTTCTTCCCTCTACAGTGGAATGGAACACCATAGATCCAACTTGAGCTGAATAGACTACTATATTGTCTGGAAATTTGATAGGGATATATTTAGGGCTGTAATTATATAATCAGTGTTAATGTGATATTATATGAGTAGTGGTACCTGTATCTATATTCCAATTGATGTTAGTATTGAGTTGAAGTGAAGATAATAGATTAGACTAATTTCTGGAACAAAAACTTGCTCTACTATATCCTAAGTGATTATATTGGCAATAGCAATAAGATAAGTTGTAAAGAGGGTTGTTGATGCAATAGAGATGGTATTGGCCTGGTTGGAATGCCTACTAGTTCTA
The DNA here is from genome assembly GCA_038089715.1 of Veloporphyrellus conicus. Lineage (NCBI taxonomy): Eukaryota > Fungi > Basidiomycota > Agaricomycetes > Boletales > Boletaceae > Veloporphyrellus > Veloporphyrellus conicus. The sequence continues at coordinate 10,580 of JBBPLJ010000663.1, forward strand.
GGAGTAGCCTTGTAGTTGACTTTGGCTCATTGCAGCACATAGCACCTATACTAATAGTATCCCTTATAATAAAAAATATATGGAGAAGAGATATTACAGGGGTAGGTAGAAGTGGAAGTGGATAGAGCAGAGCTGCCAGATAGTATGGGGGCTTCAGAGCAAGGGCAATAGTTGATCTCTTTTATCTAAAAGGCCACTTTAATCTTGTTCTTACTCAGATTAGTGAGAAATATCAGAGATAAGATAAAATAGCAGTATTCAGGACCTAATGTGTGTATCATGGCCATATAGCTCAGTTCTGTATTGGAGGTCACCAAATCAAAGCTAGTGGGGTATAACTCCTGGATTCTAGCCATAACTACCTTAATTTGAGCACTAAAAGCAAAAAGAGACTTATTAGAGTATTTTCAGATAGAAAAGAACTTTTTATAGGTCACAAAATAAGTGCTGGCCTTCTATTGGACAAAGAGAGTTGCCAGCACCTTCCAAGCAGCTTCTGGATTGTCCCAGTGAGCATGAGTATGGACTCAGACATAAGATTAAGCATAAGCTTCTATTAAAATAAGGTGATTGTATACTTGTGAATTATATTTGAGTCATGCTTTGACTATATTGTGGTGATGTTTTGTATTTATATGTTACTATTTATATCACATTTTGTAGAACCTGCAAGTCTAGTATTAAAACTCTTTAATTTCTTTTATTTAATATAATATATTCACTTCATAGTAGCTAGTCTAATTTAGTTTCTTCCACTAGACTCTAGCTATCTAGAATAGCTGTCTAATAGATTATAAGCCCTATGCTTTAATTGTACTCCATTGTGCTTGCTATTATTTATCTCCAAAGCAAAAAAATCTTCACTTTTCACATTTTCTCTTGAATTCTCTTATTTTTTTCTATTTTCATTTTGTTACTTCATCAATGGCCACTAAATCTCATGTGCACCATATTTTCTCTCTTACTAGTGATAACTACACCATCTGGAGCAAGGAGATAAAGGCTCTACTATACTTTAAAGACCTCTGATACCTTATAGATAAGAAGAACAAGTGCCTCAATAATATCAATAAGTAGGATGTCTAGGATATTAAGTAGAATAAGGCTACTGGGGAGTTTATGCTTAGTATCTCCCCAGATCAACAAGTTCACATCCAAGTGTACTAGGACAATCCCACTACTATCTGGGCTATCCTTAAGAAGCTCTTTATCTAATAGAAGGCTAACATTTATTTTATTGCCTATAATAAGTATATTAGTATCAGAAAATATCCAGCAGAGTCCCTACTAGCCCTTAGTGCTTGAGTTAAGCAGGCCATGACCAAGATTCAAGAACTGCATTCCTTTATCTTTAATTTGACCACCTTGAATAATAAGCTATATTATATGATCATATTATATGCTTTGGGGCCAGACCATATATATGTTATATCCTTTCTTGTGCTTCTGACTGATCTAAATAAAGATAAGGTCAAAGTGGCATTTTAGACAGAGAAAATCAATGGAAGATCTTATTCTAAAGCCATCTCAGTTTCTTTAGCCTCTGTTCTTATCACCACCTATTTCTCCAACTACATCTATCTACCTTCCTTTCTTTGCTTCTTTGTTGAGTACCTAGGCCACTATATTGCAAGTATAGGAACCTCTAATATATAAAGGAGAACTATAAGTTATTGAGGTACTCTAAAAGATATTTAAATCAGACTAATATGGCCAGAACACCCTTAACTTCAGCATCTAGCAGTGGGGATGCTTAGGAAGTGGTAAAATGAGCTGAAAACACAAGTTTTCATTCTAGGGATTCCAGTAACCCATTTTGCCCAATTTAACTTAATACTAATATTGATTAAAATATACATATAGGCACCACTTCTTATATAATGCCCCATTGTCACTGGCTCTGCAATTATAACCCCAAATATATCCCAATCAAACTAATGAACAATACTATCCTCTATTTAGTAGAAGTAGGTAGTGTGTTGTTTTATTCAAATCTTAAAGGAAAAAGAGGGAGAGTGGTCAAGTTTAGCAATATTCTGCATGTTCCAGACCTTTGCAATAATCTCCTTCTAGTTTTACATCTTATTCATCATTCTGGTATCACTATGATCATCAATACAACATATCTTTCCTTCTCTAGATCAGATGAACCACCCCTTTTTGTTGCACCCATAAATAAGCATAATATAGCTTTTCTGGACAGATTCCATTACTAAGTTTACATGCCTAACAACTACTATAACATCAGAATTTTTTCTCTGACATTGCAAATTGGCTAACCACAATCTGGGTGATGTTAAGGCCCTATATAAGTGCAAAATGATCACCAAAATACAGCTGGATGTTAAAACTGCATCAGATGCAGTCTATGAATCATATTTGGCTAATAAGATACATACCAATCCTATTCCTAGCAGTTTCTTACATATTTTCTGACCTCTAGAACTTGTCTATAGTAATATTCATATAGTTTCCTATTCCACATTCTTAGATTTCCACTATTGGATCATATTCATCAATGATTTCTCCAGATTCCACTTTATTTTGCCTATTAAGGCCAAATCCAACATTTTTGCTACTTATATGCAGTTTAAGGTGTTTGCAGAGAACTAGATAGAAAAAAGAATCAAAACT
>JBBPLJ010000665.1:0-13175 GCA_038089715.1 Veloporphyrellus conicus
CACGTTGCACTATTAGTTGATGAACAGTGATTTTAGTTCGTTCGGAGTGGCGATAGCGAGAGTGAATTCAAATTCTTGCCCATATATCGTGCCATATTGAAGGACTGCATAACATCCAATCAGAGTTGACAACAAATCTGAGTGGTTGGCTCAGGCGGAGCTCAGGGGGGTGATCGCTCCTCCATTCCTCTAAGGGCCGGACAGCGGACTCGGAGATTCATAACGACCACGGGAGCAGCATACTACACAAGTTCGCCTCCCAAGAGGCCTAGGGTCTTATGCCATGTGCCATCTGTTTAACCAAGGAATCAAGCAGTTCGTGTCTCCATCTATGTCACGACCCAAGTACTCATATCCTCCTCCGGGTGCATCGGTCGCTTTCAACGGTCTAAAATCAAGCCACGTCCTCAAAGAGTCCAAAGAATTTTGCATTGCTGTGTTGAGCCCCACACTGTTACACAGGCACAGAAGTTTCCCTGACATATTGTCTGGACTTTGACCTAAGTGGAACAGAACGCGTACACGCACGGTCAGAGCGGGGGAAGAGATCAAACAAAGATGAGATCAGGGCTGGGCCTCGGGCCAACTATCACAGGTAGGTGTCAAACGAGGTTATATGTAACGTAAAATGCGCTGGGACTCACGCTAAACGATCTAATCAGAGAGACTGAAGACCAGAACGGACGCTATGTGTAAGGCATGGAATCCTGAAACAGCTTAGAAAAATGGTATACTAGAAGATCATGTCAAGGCGGGTTCAGGTGAATCAACACCGCCTAGTAGTTTCAAAGTCCTACCAATTTCCAACTGTAAGGCATAGTACTTATTACAGAATTAACAATAGCGGGGCAATGAATTTATTCTATGTGAACTCAATGTTCAACCAGAGTTAGATCACCGGAGACAGAAAAATTAGCTGGCATCTAAAAAAGCCGACTAGAACAATATCCAGGGCAGCAAAACCGCACTTATATTCTCTATTTTGCAATCTTCTGTAGTACCTAATATATATTTCCGGCTATTTCCGGTCTGATCTTTCAAGTTAGCGAGGTTGCGGGTACCCACCGTGACTGAAGTCGTATCTTACGGATCCACCCATCCAAGCTACAAAATGATCTTGTAACGTAACACGGGAGAGAATCTTCACGCTGTTTCGTGAGTTCTGATTGTCTAGTGTGCATATCGATCTTTCGAAATATATATGGTCTAACTAGGAATTTTGTCTCGGAAAGGTGGGATTTATTCCGGATGCGACTCCGAGTGTCATCTGACGTTCTTCATTTAAGACAAATGTTGCTTGCTGTGCGAAATCGTTGGGGCTATCCCATTTCATTTCCCAAAACGCCCACCTATTGGAAGCGTGGTAGTTTAAACATTATGTCACCTGCGGGAAGTCGAGGTGGCTTCAAGTTCGTTCTGGTATGACATGATGCGCGACCGGCGGAGTATCACCAAGTGTACGAACCGGTAATAATAGGGTACACCTTGCAATTTTGTATAAAGGGGCGAGAATGCTAGTTCTTCTGTCTTCAACAAACGGCTTTTCAATCTTCCGCTCTGTAGAAGCATCCTCGCGTATCAACATGTTTCGTTGCATCTCTACTCTTCTTACCATTGTGACCTTCGTCATGGTCGCTCACGCAAGTGAAGTCGTGACAAGAGACGTCTGTGAGACCGGAGTAATCTATTGTTGCGAGGGCGTTACCTCTGTGAGGCCTTTCTTCTCCCCACCTTTCGCTGGCGGCAATTCACTGATGCATTCATGCATAGACTCCCCCCTCCAAAGTCGTCGAAATGGCTGATAACATTGGCATTTCCATCAGTAACCTTCAGGGACCTTACGGGTCCTATTGTTCCCCCTTGAGTATTATCGCCAATGTGGGAAGCAGTGGTGGAGAGTGCACTCAGGAGCCTCTGTGCTGCTTGCTTAACTATTGGGTAAGTTTCTGTCCATTCGCCTGTTCTCTCAAAGATAACGACCCCGTTTCCCCTTCCACAAACCTTCTCTGTCGATGCAGGACGGCGTTGCCGCTATTGGCTGCTCCCCCATCAGTATCGACTTGTGAGGTTGATACCGAATCATTCATTCTGTTTGCTTCGCGCCGTCAAGTAAATGCTGGTAGCAAGTAGGGGTGGCTAGACCTGAGGATACAATGTCTGTATGCCCATGTAGAAATTGAATGTAACAATACTATGAGTATTTTGGTTTTTAGCGAACCCGTCGTGGGTTGTGTGAGTGCCATACGCTCAAAGCCCACATGCCATTTTACAGGCAAGCATGAATCGGAAGGGCAATCTTGCCCCTGATGATGACATCAACGACCTTTGCGAAAGTAAAGTAGTACATACAATTGAGGAGGAAACAAGAAATGACTCATCATTGATTACTGCATATTAACATGACACGCTTTGTTTGATCAGCGCCATTGCCCAGAAGTTCGTCGAGTTGTTGAAATATGACATCCCCGTCGGACGAGGACGGAGATGACGCTGCGTTGAAGTTGGAGAACAAGTGTGGGACGTTGAACCTCTGAGAGCGAGTATGTAACGAGTAACAAGAATGAGGATAACGTGAAGGTGACGGGAGTGGAGAGTTCAAGAGCGACATTATCCACAAGTTCCAATTTGAGACGGAAGGGGACAGGGTCTGGAGCGAGGGAGAAGAAGGTGGCTATGCCCACGGATCCGATGTGTCATAGATGAATAATATTGGCTAAAGCTATTGTGTCGAATAATCATCAAGTGACGATCTGCTACTATGTATAAGGTAGACAGTCTGGTTGTCAGCAGTGATGCTAGTAAATCTGCGACACCGCATGTACTGTCTGACAAGAGGTGCGGTGACCTTACCGAACAATAATACAATACTATGACCCCTCACCCCCTTCAAGTAAACAAAAAGAAGATTAAAAAAGAAACTGCGAGGAGCAAAGACGGCCCCACCAGAGTCTGATTTGACAGGTCTGTATCATGGGTGTGTGATGAAAGGGACCAAGACGGTACAGAACATCCTTGAATGAACATTATGTTAGCTCGGCGTTCAACCAGATTTAGACCACCAGAGGCGAAAAACTTACGTGTCATCTAAAATGGGCACCATCCGGAACGGAGTAAGCTCTGGGTAGCACGACCAGGACACATACATGTTTTCTTCCTGACGTTATTCTCCTCCGTCTCTTCCCATCGGTTGAACACCCAAGGGAGCAGAATGACAGTTATGTTGTCCATTTCAAGTCCCTCAATAGTACCAAAGAGGCATTCCAGAGTGAGCGCGGTCCCGATTAAATCTATTCCTTATCGATCGGCTAATAGTCCATTTATGCTTCTTCACTAAAGACGAACTTTGGGGATGTTCTCTTTCCCAAAATACGCACCTATTCAAACAGTGATAAGTCCAACATATGATGTCACCTATAAGTAGGGAGCTCAGGTGGCTATCATGAATTCCAGACCCATGAGAAAGCTGCCATTCCCTTTATGCTTCGTTCCGGTGTTGACGTGATGTGCACCGGGCTGGGTGTCGCCGAGCGTACGGAGCCATATGCGCAATTTCTGTTTTGTATAACAGAGTGAGAATGCCACTGCCGGTAAATAGCTCTTCAGTCGAGTCCTCTACCCTGCAGAAGTCCCCTCGAGTATAAGCATGTTCTGCCGTATCTCTACCCTTCTTACTATTGTGACCTTTGTTGGGGTAGCCAACGCCTGTGCACTCGCAACAGCAAGGACAGAAGGAACTGGCAGGACAGGAGGGACAGGAGGAATGGGAGGGACGGGAGTGCCAGGAGGCGCCGTCTGCCCGACCGGAGTAGTATATTGCTGTGACAACGTTTTCCCTGTGAGACATATCTTCTCTCACCTGTCTTTGTTGACAATTTAATAATGTATCCGGGCCCAGAACGTCACCGCGGATGTCATTGAGATGGCCGACGACATTGGCCTTTCTATCAGTGGCCTTCAGGGACCCATCGGGACTATATGCACCCCATTCAACAGTGTTGCCGATGTGGGTAGTGGTACATCATGCACTCAGGAACCTTTATGCTGCTCGCTTAACTACCGAGTGAGTCGTCACCCATTCATTGGTTCTCTGATTGGACTTGAGTGCTGATTATCTCGTCATTCTCTTCCATGAACGTTGCTCATGGCTACAGAATGGGGTTGCCATCATTGGTTGCACACCCACCAGCATCGGCCTGTGAGGTCCGAATTATCTGCATGTCATCGCTCCTTCCATTCCATTGTCCAACACTGGTAGGGGCTGCTTGGATCTGATCATTTTCGTATGTAGAAATCAGATGTACCGGTTGTATGAGTATTTTGTTTGTTGGCAAAGCCGTCACGCGTCGTGTTGGTGCCATACGCTTAAAGCGTAAATAACGTTTATTGGCAAGCATGGATCAGAAAGGAAAAAAAGCTTGACATGCTGTCCTTGATGATGACATCGACGACACTCATGATAGTGGCATTGTAATAAGAAGAAAATGAGAAAGGGCCCATCAAGAAGTACTGCGTGTCAATGTGAGGTGTTTCGTTTGATTAATGCCATCGCCTGGGACTCTGTCAGGTCCTCGAATATGTCATCCCAGTCGGATGAGGACGAAACAGATTAGTCACTCATTGTTCGTAGAAGTCCCTCAAGCACTCATCCCTTAGATCCTTGAGAACCACGAGAACGAGTGGGAGCCATGTTATCCACATTTGAGATTAAAAGAGGATAGAGGGACTGCCGGACGCGAGTAAGTGCATGAGGCTTGAAAAAGGGGTGAGCTGTGACATGCGGATGGGCGTATTACTGAAAGCGCTACAAAGGTAGACATTCAGATTGTCAGTAAGGTTTTGACCGAACCTACCTAGACAATGAATTCCGCCTGGTAGGACAAGGATCGACCTAGTCATCTCCGGCGAGTCAAAGGTTTGGTTGCACTTTAACTCCAAATATCGTAAGGTGTAGAGTCCCGGGTTGCCGTCAGTGGGGGGCGCTAAAAAGACAGTCAAGTACTGTCCCACTCAGTTTGGCACCTACCCCCAGTTCGGCGTCACAGATTCGCTGGGTTCAAACTCCGATAGTTCTGACGTACAGTAAACAACTTCAACTCGGCGTCGGGAGGGTCGGAAAAGTCATTTCCCAGATGTCCTCCACTCGGCAGAGCTACATGTTTTAAACACCGCTTCGGCAAGTGCTCAGTGAGTGACAGCTGGTGTGACAGAGGCCAACTACATGATCTCAAAAACTACTGCATTATTTTTGCTTGTTCAGCTTGGTAGACACAAGTATAGTATAAAAAATAACACATGCATATGTACCATAAAATGACAAAAGTGTTGTGTATTTATATAGCACCAAACTGGGGGTAGGTGCCAAACTGAGGGTAAGGGATAGTATGGACACATATGGCCTCCCATTGCAATTTACCTCCATCATCTTTGCCATGCACCTAAAGTCGCTTAGCCACCGCCACCACCACTGCCATCGCAGCTGTTATGCCACTGGCTCAGCGAAGATTGCCCTCGACAACTTTGGTCTGCTCGGTGTTATGGTAACTGAGGAGGAGTTCGAATTCTTTTGTTCTCTTTGTCATTATGATTACGATTACATTCCAGAACATTCCACAGTGGAAGCTTTAGCTTTCAACTAGATAAGTCTTTCTTCCTTTCGCTGCCGTCTCTTGTTATCTTCCAATTATAAGCCTTACCTTTATCTCGGGACTATCTCTCCACCTCGTGTCTCTTATCATGAGTAGTTTCCCCATTTGACCACACAGCCTAGATAGCCCTGTACTATATAAAGGCCTCTCGATATGGCAAGGTCTTCAGCTTTTCCTATGCAATCGATACTCTTATCTTCTGTGTAGTGATCTGCCTTGGGAACAATTCCCTCTGGGATTTCTATTAGTCTTTGTCCTACTATTGAGTGGATGCTATCCACAGGGCAAGGGTAACTCAAAACCTTGTGTGCATATCATTAGCATAAGCCTAGACTGGTATAGAGCCCAGCTAGCATTCGACAATGCTAACAGCAAGGATAGCGTTAAAGCCAGGATATCGTCGCAAAGCCATGGGTAATATAGGACCACATAAGTCTGGTATAGTTTAGGTGGATTGTTACACAGAGCATAACAAAAGGAAAGCTAGTCCTCATGCCCTCACCACCATATGTCAGGGCACCTCTATCCACTATGGCAACTGAACTCTCCAAAGAAGAGAGAGAACAAATTCTCAAAGAAGCAAGAGACTGGTGATTAGCTAAAGAAAGACTAGAAGCTCGAAAGGTCGAAGAGGCGCAAGAAGAATCTGCGTGAGAAAGGAAACAGAAGAAATGAGAAGGAATCTACCCACCACCACTAGAAACTGTGTTCAGCAGGGGAGCATCCAGAGAACCTACCCCAGTCATACAAGTAAGCATGTCATCATTTGAATTAACTATAGCCACAGTACCAGGAGCCTTCCCTCAACCAAAGAAGGAAGTACCATCAAGGCTCCAGCGAATCCGAGCCCTAGAAGACCAGATCAATTACCCGGATCATCAAAACCCGGACGCCTGGCTCACTTCATTCGAGTGGAACAATCTACTCTACCACGCCGAGGTAGAAGATCTAACCGAATCAGAAAAGAAAGTAAGAGCCTTTCAACTTGCCAAGCTACAAGGAAAAAGACTTCCCACCCCACTTGATGACCCACCACCTCCCCCCCCATCTCCTGCCATACCAAGCAGCCTTGATAGTGAACCAATGGCAAACGAACTCCTTAAAGCAGCACTACCCAAAGATTTCTCTAGCAAATCTGCTAATGGAAAGATATGGATTGAAAGCATGGACACATACTTCAAGCTATATACTCCTGCTCCACCCGACTCAAACAAAATTACTGTCTGTCTAAATCGAATGTCAAAAGCCCCCGACTTTGTGGAAGCCTTTCGACTAGACGTAACCAATCAAACTGCCAAAGATGACAACTACCCGGCTTTCAAGAAGAGATTCCTTGAGGCATTCTCTCCAAAAGAAACGGCCACTAAAGCCTTCAACAGGTTGGCAACCATTAGAGCTAAAGGACCCTCATTGTTCGACACCGACAAATACAACAATGAGGTAAAGTTGCTCATATTGCAATCAGGAATAAGTGATGAAAATTCGAAAATCCATCACTACATCAAAGGACTCCCCTTCCAGACAATCCAATGGATTTATCAAGGACAAGAAACTCCTGACACCCTTGCAAAATGGATGTCCAGAGCAATTGACTATGCAGCCCAATGAGAGAAAATATTGGCAGTCAGAAACCAAAGATACTATGGAAATTATGAAGCAAAGAGTAGAGGAACAAAGGAACAAGACCCAGATGCTATGGATATCGACACAGTCACCTTCCAACAAAGATATAGAACTCCCATTGACCGTGCTAGGGCCATCAGAGAAGGGAGATGCTTCGTCTGTGACAAAAAAGAATGTAGTACCAAAAATCACCCCTGACCCCCCAACACCTTCCGACCTCTACCTCCCCAACCTCCTCGAAACCCAGCCCAATTCGCTGCTAGGGGAGTATCTATCTCAACTAATGAACAGGGAGCTGGAACTAGTTGAACAAACGAAATCGACAAAGATCTCACAGAATACGTCCGAACGCTCACCTTCGAAAAGAAGAAGAATCCTAAAGAGATCAAAGAGTCTCTTCGAATGATCTATGATAAACCAGAGAAAGAAGGGTCAAAGAGTGACCAAGAAATGGTTATGGCCAGAGTCGAGATGGGCCAAACCAGCAAGGATTTTTAAGGAGAGAGGATCGATCAGAGACGTCGATACTCTCAGAACACATCTTATTTGTAATTTCTAGTGCAAAGAATTCAATAAAAATCCCATTCTCAATCATACCAAGAAAAACAAATAAAGTCTTCCACCACATCGCATTAATCAATTCTGGAGCAACAAACAACTTTATTGATCCGATACTTGCTAGAAGACTTGACCTCCCCTTTCAAGAATTGGATGAACCCCGACAAGCAATAAACGCCAATGGAACTCTTAATGTGGCTGGAAGAATACAATTTCTGGTCAAGCTAAGGACTTGGGTAGACCAACAAGAACACGAGGAAATGTTCTTTGTAATGAGGAACAAAAATGGGATCATCCTCGGACATCCTTGGTTAGAATGACACAACCCCCTAATCAATTGGAAAGAAAGAATCGTGGAATTTGACACCCAGCAAACAAACGACGAACAAAGATTCCTGTTAAGGTGTTGGCAGAAGGATCTAAACGAAACTACCAAAGAGGCCTATAAATATTGATATGGGAACCATGACGAATACTGTCAAAAGGTTACCTTCTCAATGACGATCACCCAAGAACAACCCAAAGAAGTGCCCACTCTACCTAAACACTACGAGGATTTCGCTAATGTATTTGAAGAAAAAGAAATCAACAAATTACCACCAGAGCGACCTTGGGATCACAAAATCAAGACAAAGGACTCATTCGTGCCAAGATAAGCCAAACCATACTCCCTTACCGAACCAGAACGAGAGGCATGCTTCAAATTTATAAAAGAACACTTGGAAAAAGGGACCATCGTACCATTTAAATCCCCCCAAGCCTCTCCATTCTTTTTTGTTCAAAAGAAAACGGGAGATCTCCGTCCCTGCCAAGACTATCAATATCTGAATGAACATATGATCAAAAATGCATATCCACTCCCATTGATCACCGATCTTGTCGACAAACTAAAGGGGAGCAAATACTTTACCAAGATAGATATCCGATGGGGGTATAACAATATTCGAATCAAACCCGAAGACTGATGGAAGGCTGCTTTTGTTACCCCTGATGGACTTTATGAGCCAACAGTAATGTTCTTTGGGATAAGCAATTCTCCTTCTACCTTCCAGGCATTTATGAATGCCATCTTTGCCAATTTGATTAGTGAAGGATGGCTAGTAATCTATATGGACAATCTAGGAATCGGATCTCCCAACATAACCACCCATGTAGAACAAACTCACCGAGTCTTGCAACGACTATGAGGACATTAACTATTTTGTAAACTGATCAAGTGCATGTTCGACTCCTCCACTATGGAATACCTGGGCATAATCGTGGCCCACAACTCCCTCCAAATGGACCCCACTAAACTCACTGCCATCAACAGATGGGAGTATCCCAGATCAGTAAAGGCAATCCGTAGTTTTTTAGGCTTCTGCAATTTCTACTGAAAATTCATTCCTGCATTCTCCAAGATAGCAAGACCCCTCATTGATCTTACCAAGAAAACAGTCAAATGGCATTTCGATAAGCCCCAGCAAACGGCGTTCAACAAACTGAAAGACATTTTTCATTCCACCCCAGTATTATGAATGCCCAATCTCCACCTCCTCTATCATGTCATGACTGACACTTCGTTGACTGCCTCTGGAGGCATGTTAATACAACCAGACAGAAATGGAGACCTCCACCCTGTCGCTTATCGGTCCTCCACTTTCTCTGAACCAGAACAGAACTATCCCATCTACGATAGAGAGTTACTAGCTATAATCCATGCCTTAAAAGAATGGCGATATTACTTACATGGGGCACAACATCCCGTTACCATCCTTACCGATCACAAGAATCTAATCTACTTCAAACCCCCCCAAAAACTATCCCATCACCATGCACGCTGGCAATTATTCCTTATGGAGTATGACTTGCATTTCTCCTACCAAAAAGGAACTATGATGGGATCCACCGATGCCCTTTCTCAAAACCATAATATTGACACAACTAACGACAATGTCGACCAGACGCTCCTCCCCGAACAGTTATTTGTCAACTCCGTGACAACTGTCATCGACACCAAACTAGCTCAATCCACCACCCAGGACCCCTTCCTTCTCACTGCTCTTCAAGCAATGGCAACCGACGAGCCACTTGGGTGGCTCAAACCCTCTGACTTCTTCTGGGATGGCACTACCCTTTTCTATCTAAATCACGCTTATATCCCGGAAGCTGCTCATTATTCCCTAGTCTCCCACCTCCATTCTTCCCCCATTGGCAGCCACTCCAGAGCGACTCGCTTATGCGTCCTCCTGGAACATGACTATTAGTGGCCCAGCCTCCTCACTTACTGCTATTCCTTTGTTCAAAATTGTTCCATCTGCCAACAAGCCAAAACAAACACCCATCCCACCTGATCTCCCCTCCTTCCCATTCCCTTTGCCGCCACCCACCCCTTTCAACAAATATCCATTGACCTTATCACTACCCTTCCTCCTGTCGACACTGTGGACTCAGTCATGGTCATAGTAGACCATGGACTTAGTAAGGGGGTGTTATTTATCCCTTGTAACAAAAACATCGATGCTGAGAGAGTCGCCCAGCTTTTTCTAGAAAACATCTATAAAAGATTTGGACTTTACAACAAAATAATATCTGATAGAGGTCTACAATTCACCTCAGCCTTTCAACACGAACTCACTCGACTCCTCCAATATGAACTAGCCCTCTCTTCTGCATATTATCCCCAAACTGATGGAGAAACCAAATGAGTAAACCAAGAACTCGAAACCTATCTCAGACTCTTTTATATAAACGAACCACACAAATGGCTCGACTATCTTTCTTTAGCTGAATTTCACCATAACTCCATTCCCCACTCCATAACAAAAGTCTCCTCATTCTCCCTCTGGTATGGATTTGAACCTCGAGCATACCCTCCCGCTGGGAAAACCTTCCTCCCCACCCTCGAAACCAGACTCTTCAACCTTGAATCAGCTAGGGATGAAGCAAACACTGCCCACGAGCGAGTAAGGAGACTAATGGCAAGACGATTCCCCTCCCAACCAATCAACTGGCAACCGGGCGACAAGGTGTGGTTGAATAGCCGAAACCTCCACATCCCCTATTCCAATCGGAAGTTAGCTCCGAAACAGGAAGGACCTTTCAAAATAACAAAGAAGATTAGATTGGTATTATTTGAACTCCGCTTACCACTGACTTGGAAGATTCACAACGTGTTCCATGCTTCCCTCTTATCTCCTTATCATTGGGATCCCCTGGCTGAAACTCTAGATATGCCACCGCCACCAGATACTATAGATAGAGATGAAGAATACGAGGTAGAATGCTTTATCGCCCATAGAGGATCACGAGGACGACGGCAGTACCTGACCATGTGGAAAGGAATGGACAATGATGAAAACACATGGGAACCAGAGTCCAATTTGGGGCACGCCACCAAACTCTTGAACAAATATAAGAGATCTTGCCCCAATGACTTCACCCTCATCCGCATTCCCCCATGAAATGTCTAATGCCTCAAATGTCCCCTCCCAATCCACCTCCCCCATGTCCCAAATCGAATATTCTTGGAGCAACGCTGTCCCAAACAATCCCATACAGCTTACCCATCTCCCCCACAATATCCAATACCTCCTTTTTCGCGCCATACTTGATAAGCCACCCACCTACCAATGGATCTCCAACCATAGCGCTGTGATTTGGAACCCCATCTTGGGGGATCAGCTCACCCTATATCACCGAATCGTTTTATCCAAGGTATTTGCTAATCGTATTCTCGTCTGGGCCCCCCAGGATCTCCCCACTCACACCATCCTCATCACTGGGGGAATCGGGGAAATTCTGTATTCACTCCCACTCCACCACGTTGATGACATCCTTCCACCACTCCTCACCGCTCTCTCTGCTGAAGAAAGCGACCACTACTATGCTGACACTAAAGACTTCGGACCACCAGTTAATAGACTGTGGAGAGTGGAGTCTCCAACTCCTGTCCCAGTACCCCTCTCTCAACGCATCACTGACGGCCCATTGACTCCAGTGGAAGCTCCGCCAGCTCATCCAATGGCGCTGAAACTCCGGAGAACAAAAAAGAAAAAGATCTTGGTTGCCACATTCAGACTCACCACCTCCGCCATCCATGAACCCACAGCATGCCCATCTACACCATTCTATGCCACTGCGCCCACCCAAATTAATCCCAATGTACAACCTGCCTGCTGGATATGTCATTTGTAAGAACACAAGGGAACGTTCTGCCCTCAAACTACCTGTCGACTATGTGGCAAATCTGGGCATCCTAAATGGTATTGCCTCTAGTACAAATGCCCAGTGTGCAAGTGGGACAGAGCCGGACATTATCCACCACAGTGTCCAGAGTGAAAGTGTTCAATATGCGGCAGAAAAGGACACGATGACATGGAATGTGACCTCTCTCAAGCGGACCACATGGGGGCAGAAGAACAAAACGAAGGAGACCAATCCTCTTGAGGAGCTTGATCTGGAAGATCGAGAATACAAAGGGGGTAATGTTATGGTAACTGAGGAGGAGTTCGAATTCTTTTGTTCTCTGTGTCATTATGATTATGATTACATTCCAGAACATTCCACAGTGGAAGCTTTAGCTTTCAACTAGATAAGTCTTTCTTCCTTTCACTGCCATCTCTTGTTATCTTCCAATTATAAGCCTTACCTTTATCTCAGGACTATCTCTCTACCTCGTGTCTCTTATCGCGAGTAGTTTCCCCATTTGACCACACAGCCTAGATAGCCCTGTACTATATAAAGGCCTCTCGATATGGCAAGGTCTTCAGCTTTTCCTATGCAATCGATACTCTTATCTCCTGTGTAGTGATCTGCCTTGGGAACAATTCCCTCTGGGATTTCTATTAGTCTTCGTCCTACTATTGAGTGGACACTATCCACAGGGCAAGGGTAACTCAAAACCTTGTGTGCATATCATTAGCATAAGCCTAGACTGGTATAGAGCCCAGCTAGCATTTGACAATGCTGACAGCAAGGATAGCATTAGAGCCAGGATATCATCGCAAAGCTGTGGGTAACATAGGACCACATAAGTCTGGTATAGTTTAGATGGATTGTTACACAGAGCGTAACACTCGGTACATGACAAAAACATGTGGAGGCTCGGGTCTCTCCTCGACAGAGGGTGGCTATATGTAGTGGGAGTCTGGAATGTGAAAATGGAAACCAAGAAGGGAAATCAATGGGGTCGGGAAGAGTGGTGACGCAAGGATCTTGGTGAAAAGGTTGTCAGCAGTGATGTTGATGGGAAAATGACGATGAAATTGTTCAAGACAAGACTTCTGATACTTATCCGTGGGGTTGTCGCCGCAGTCACGGTTCTCCACTGGGGCGCGTGTTTTCAATTCATCAGCCATCCAATCAATG
>JBBPLJ010000671.1:0-11059 GCA_038089715.1 Veloporphyrellus conicus
AATACCCAACTTTGATTAAATAACTGATATATAGTTTCCATGTATATGCTTCCATTATAACTTACTCTTTTATACCACCTAATAATCTCTCTATTACTATATATCATAATGCTTTTAATGAGATATTATGTAAAGAATTTGTGAAATAGTAGTATATGAAACTTTTGACTTGAGACTTACTTAAGACTCTTATCAGATCTTTTCAATCTTTTCTACTAAACATAATATCCAAGTCAGGAAAATTAGGGAAATTTAGACTCATTTAGAATCTGTCTTACTCTAACTTACCTTCTAAATGAGGCTTTATTAGTTAATTCGCAGGTTAATTTAGCTCTTTTTATCTGCAAATAGAGCACCTTTTATATCACATACATATTAATCCAGATACTTCTGCAAGAGAGTTAAGGAGCCACTAGGGATATAGCTAAAGCATATTGCATGATTTCATTATATCCCTCTCAATAGTCAGCACTTATAGTACATATTTTAGAAAAGCCCATACTTTTTGTAGTGGATATAGTATTATATTTCAGCTATGAGTCTTTAGGAGAAATATATGATATAATGCAAAATACTAGTTTAGATATATTCTGAGCTACTGACATAGAATTGGTGATTACTTGGGTAGATGGCCATCTTTTCTTCTAATTATCTTATAATATTATTACTAAGTTTAATGAGAAACAGAAAATGAAAGTATATATCATCATCAAATAAGATAAAAGACCCAATGACAATGATTAATGATAGTTCAAAGAAAAGGTGCTAGCTGATGGCTCATATGAAGAATCTATAAAGGACTACATACTACCAGTCTGAGGTCTAGTCTTAAAATATTCAAATAACTCCATTACATCATATATATATATAATTTTAGCAATATTAATTAGATCTTCAGTCAATTAGAAATCTTATAGGGATATTTTAAAGATATATCTTTTTTTTTGAAATCAATATTTATTGAATTCACTTGGGAGCTAGAGAATAATATAGTCAGCTTAACCACAGTAAAGCAGATAAAATATATCAATATAATTAATGAGTAGTTGTGTATAATGGCACATAATCTCAAGCAGATGCAGAAGTTGCATGGATATCTATTCTAGGCCTCATTAGTTATCCTAGAAGGTAGTGCATATCTTATCTTATTATAGTTAATACTAGGTATTTTTGGCAATAATCTATTTATATCACATAAATAATCATATGGCATAGTTAATAAGTTACATTAGTGGCTATATATCTTAAACTTTATAACCCCTATTCCAATCTCATATCACCCATATGTAATTGATCACCAAGTCTTTTCAGATACTAGCTTTAGTTTTAGCTTGGCAATTATTATTAAAAACAGATGGCATATATAAAGACTTTATAGGCATTAGAAGTATAACAAGTAAAATATTAGGTGAGTAGAAAGCATTGTATTTGAGTTTCTTATTTGTACTCTACTTATTTTAGATGAATCCAGTATATTACTCATGATTTATTATAATGATCAAGGAATTATTAATGGCTAGAAAAAGGTAGGAGCTAAAATATACCCACAAATACCACATTTAGAAGAATCTATCATCTTCTAATATTTTCTTTATATTGAGTATTTGCAAAATATATATATTGCCAGTGTGGATAATCCAGCTAATAGTTCATTATAGGGCAAGCATTCCTTCACTGTATTGCTTCTCCTGAAGGTCACCATATCTGAGGAAATTAGTGATCATATCCTTAATTTTGATAATCTAAGGTATAGTATGATATACTTAGTATTAAATATTGACTTCATATATCTAAATAGATTATATATCTATATCTTTAAACTCTAAGTTCTACCACCCTCCAATTAGTCCCTTAATAATAGTATAAAAAAAAGTGGCAAGTAGGTGAATAGTATATAGGTAAGTAGTATACACTCTACTAAGTTAGTTCTTTCCTATCCATCAAATCTAATACCAGCCCTTTCTAATCTGTATCTCTATTGCACATTCAAAAATAGGCTAGAGAAATAGCTTCTATACTTCAACTTACTCTTTCTCCTTAGTACATCAATATCACTCAAACTCTAGAAAAAAATAAAGGTAGTTATCTTGGAAGAATGAATAGAGAGCACCCATACTACATATAGCATAGAACTTCTTGTATTTCATATATTTTATAATAGTAGAAGTATACTGAAAAAGAATTATACTATAGCTAAGGTAGCTCTAATTGCATCATTTATTTTAGCACTTATAGGCTTGCTCTCTAATAAAGCCATTTATAATTATATCTATGGCATCTAAGTATGGTATATCCTCTATGGGTTACCATGAGTCCCCTATAAGAAACAAATAGCCACTATATTAAAAGGGATGGCTGAGCTTATTCCATCTATACCCAAATAAGATAAGTGCTAACTAGTGATTATCCAGATATTATCCCTTATTAAGAATAAGCTTGATTAGACCAACCCTTTTGATATAGCTTCTTTTGCTTATCTAACCACTATATTCTACTCAGTAGTATAAGTAGGTGAATTTATACTTCAAAGGCTAGATACATTTAATCCCATAGATCACATCACATATGGAGATATTTGAGATAATATTAATTATAAGGGCTTGCATATCAAAGTATTTGCTTTTTTGCACACAAAGTCTAATTCCATGGATAAGAAAGTATACTAAGCAAAGCAAAATGGGCCTATAGATCTATTGGGTGCTTTTAATAGACATATTGTAGCCAATAACCCCCCTTTTAATATTCCACTTTTCACTTATCAAACAGCAAAAGATTATAGGCTAATAATATGACAAACTTTTATTATATATATGACTATAGAATTTGCATTGGAGCTACCCTAGAATATCTACTATAGGGGGTCTCTTTTAATATCATGAAAGTAAAGAGATATTGAACAAGTAATATATTTTAGCTCTATCTTAGGAAGTATAATCAGATATTAGCTTTATATATAGTCTATATAATCAGAGATGGCTCTTAAATTTACTAGACTCACTATATTATTAGTATACTAGTCAATCTCTGTAAATATTACCTTTCTAGTATCTGGGATCTGATTATCATCTTATTGCATTGAGCCTTTTCTATAGTGGCTCAAAAAAGTATCCTAATATTGAGCCATTTTAGAGAGATTGGAAAATTATAGAAGAGCAAGAATAAACTAGGCAAAGTACTTGTATAATGAATGAAAGTACATGCTCTTGGAATTTTGAAACAACTTTGGTTATATGATTTGGTTGCCATGGAAGTGAGATACAAGCATTTCAAACTAATACATCATTGGAATATTTATTTGACCCTGTATTTATCACTTATTATCTCATATATAACATAAAAATTTAATAGCTATTGATGGTTTCTATGTTACCAAGCTGTGTAATTATATAAATGATATAATCTCAAGCAATATAAATATCCTGTGTCTTACTCCAATTAACTTCACTATATCATAAAGTCTATTTCTACCTTTACTAAAGCTAATATTCTTTTTCTTTCTGAATCTGGCCTTTCTGCTCATCAGATTGCATCCAAGACTGGTCTAGAAAATTCTACTGTAGCCGGACTTATCAAGAAGATCCTCCAAGAAAAAAAGAATGTCAAATTAGAATATTCTTCCAAGCTTTCTACTATTAATAGAAAAAGAATTGCCTCTAGTATTACCACTGGAAAGGCTGAGAATGCTGTTCAAGCCACCCATCTCATTAACTCTGCCATTTTATTTCCTATTTCTGCCCAAACTATTTGAAATATTCTCAATATTATATCTCTGAAGGCTATGGTAAAGAAAAAGAAAACTCTTTTATCTATTAAGTATAGAAAGAGAAGACTGGACTTTACTCTAAAGCACAAGAACTAGACTATAGAGAATTGAACCAGAGTTATTTGGTCAGATGAAACAAAAATCAATAGGATTGGATCAGATAAAAGATATATGTGTGAAAAAAGAGAGATGAGCTTTTATAAAACAAAGAGATTCAGATAAGAATGAAGTTTAAAGAAGGCTTCTTGATGGTTTGAAGATATATGGGCTGGAATGGAGTAGGAATACTTGCAGAGGTGGAGGGGAGGATGGATGCTGAGTAATATGTGTCCATTCCAGAGAATAATCTGCTTTTTAGTATAGAAAGTTCTAAAATTCCTAAGGAGAGCATTATTTTTCAATAAGATAATAATTTCAAACACTTCTCTAAAAGGGCTCAAATCTGAAGGGATTAGGGTCCTTGACAGCCAGCACAGTCACCAGACCTCAGTTCTATTAAGAACCTCTAACAATATCTCAAGAAAAGATTTAATAGCTATCAATACCCAATAAAAGGAGTTTGGGAGCTCTGGAAGAGAATTAAGGTAGAGTGGGGGAAGATAGAGGTTGAGGAGTGTCAAAAACTAATTGAAAGTATGCCTAGAAGACTTGAGGTAGTAATAAAAGCAAAGAGAGGGCATATAAAGTATTAAAATCTATAATATAACTTGAAGTCAAATAAGTGTTCCAATACTATGTCAGTTTGAAATGCTTGTACCTCACTTCCATGGCAACCAAATCACATGACCAAAGTTGTTTCAAAATTCCAAGAGCATGTACTTTCATTCATTATGCAAGTATTTTGTCTAGTTTATTCTTACTTTTCTATAATTTTCCAATCTCTCTAAAATAGCTTAATATTGGGACACTTTTTTAAGCCACTGTATTATTTGACATACACAGCTGATACTTGGGCCCTAGATTCTCACAGATTGTGGCTGAGAGGCACTTTATACCTTTATCCACCCTTTAGCTTAGCTTCTTCTACTGCAGTTCAAGTTATATAATAACAATTCAAAATTATTATTCTAGTAGTACAAATACACAAGTGGGAATAGAATTTGGTCTTTGCCTGAGTGGCTATATTTTAGCAACTCACTCTCTTCTGTTCTTTCAATAGCAGGCTACCAGCTATATTTTAATCGCTTTTTTCTTTTTGCCTATTCATTATATCCAAGATTCTTATAGACCCCTAGTAGTCCCTTAAAATCACCTTATATAATCCTTGCTATTATGTGCTACCAAAACTATTTGCCCATAACTATTATGCTGTGAGTAATAACTTACTAGCTAGACTCCATATCAGATTTAGACTTCTACTAATAATATAATCTAAGATCTAAGTTATCTTTGTGGTCAATAGTATCTACTCAATAGTAGGATGAGGACTAATAGAGATCTGAAATACATACCAATAGCAGATCACTATATGGAAGATAAGAGTGTCAATTATATAGGAAAAGCTAAAGTACATATCTTCAAAGTTAGAGTATTTATACTATAGAGCTATTTGGGCTATATGGAATAAATGGGGAAACTACTTGTGATAAGAGATGAGATGAAGAGATGGTCTCAAGATATTGGTATTAAAGATAATTCAAAGATAAAGAGTAGGTGGAACTCAGAAAAGGACATCTAATTAAAGATGAGAGCCTCTACTAGAAAATATTCTAGAATATAATCATAGTCATAAGCATAAAGTAAAGAGAAAAACATAGTTTCATTTATAGTCTTATCCTCTATCATAATATTACCCCCTTTATATTCTTGATCTTTTAGATCAAGATCTTCATTGAGAAAAATCCCTGGTATTTCACTTCTTGGTACCAATATCATTTCTATTGCCATATTAACACTTGAAAAGGTCATGACCTTTTTCTTCATATATGATGCATATTCTACTAGAATATTGACAAGGATAGTATCCAGGAGCATATACTCTATATATTATATACTAGTACTAGATGCAATATTATTGATGATGCCTAGATTGATTACACTTTTGATAGATAATTTAAGGGTAGAATAACCTTAAGTGATTATTTATATGATATACTCAGTAGATAGTTGGTATATTGGGATAAGCTTGCTTATTAGATATAGATTTGATAGTTTTGGGTGATGGAGAGGAGGGAGCTATAGAGTATTGGAGAGAGAAAATGAGGCCAAAGATGATGATGAATGCCTTTTTTTTAAGTTGAACCACTTTTGATTCCTTAAGTGGTGCAGTTGAAGATAAAGATGATAGACTATTAGTAAAATATGTAGTGAGAGGTATAGGCTGGAAAGAAGTAGTTTAAGATCTCTATGATCTGATAATCTTTGGTCTAAAGTCTTTAGAATTGATATAATAGTAAAAGAATTGCTTATTCATGAGCATTGCAATAATAAAGGGGAGAATCTTGGAAATAAGGTGGAACAGAAGTTTTGTGATCATTTTTCCGATTCTATTATTAATCAGGATAGAAAGGCAAAGTTTCTTTGCATTAGTAATAGCTTCAGTAAGAATAAGATGGGCAAAAGTATTATTGGAGGAGTATGTCTAAATATACATAAGTGGCAATGGTGCAGAGAAGTATAAGGTAATAAAAAAAGGGAGAGTTGATTGTCAAAGGTTTTATACCATCTGATAGCTTTTTGATCCCATACCCAGGAGTAGATGGCTGGTTTGTTGAGAAGAGTAGAAAGGAGAATGAATTGGATATATTGGAGAAGTCAAGTGAGGTAGATTGACTTAAAAAAGATAATATTGTCCCAGATATACTTGAGACCAGGTATTGGCAAGAAGATATGATTGGAGAAGTTGGATATTTTGAGAGGGAATTTGAATGAAGAAGAAGTCATTGAGTTAGAATCTCTTATATTCATTCAAGAAATTAGTGGTGTGACTCAAATTGAACTTTAGTTCCCAGATATTTTTGCTACTTCCCATATCTTTCCATATGATTAGGAACTGCCATCTGCCATATAGTCCTCTGTAAATAATAAACTACTTGACTTCATATTCTTTATTTTCATCTGTTATATCTGGTGGTGGTGACACTTCATTGTTTCCAAATTATGGATTTTAATAATAAGATAATAAGAAAGAAATATATTGTAAATTTTCCATATTGGTAATAATCAGAGTTTGAATAATACTGATCCAACTTTCCTTGTTTTCTTAATAGGACCTTCTCATATTGGGGCTAGTTTATAGTTTGAATATGGAATTTGGAGGTTTCAGCCATTTAATCAGACTTTGTTTTCTAATTTTCAAGTAATTAAGATGGTTAGAAACTATCATACCATTAAGAACCTAGCTTTTTAATGAGTGGTATTAGTTTTATTGTGTGCTACTTTAAGATTGGAGAATCTAGTCTCTAGATTGGAGAAAAAGGTTTTTTCAGGGGAAGGATAATATCATGATTTATAACCATATCAAAGAGAAAAGGAAGAAATGTTTGTAATAGAATAAGAAATGAAATTGTGGTGAAATTTGGCTAAGGAAAGATATTCTATCCATTTATGGGGTTTATTCATGTAGAATAGAGAGAAAGAAGTTTTGAGTTCTTGATTTACTCATTTGGTCTCTTTGTCAATTTGGAGATGATAAGTAGATAAGAGGGCAAGTTTATATTAAAGGAGTTAGGCAAGTTTATATTAAAGAAGTTAGACAAGTTTGTATTGAAGAAGTTAGGCAGGTTTATATTGAAGAAGTTAGGCAAGTTTGTACTAGAAGGCCAAGATGAATTGGGGATCCTGATCAGAGATAATTTTGTCATATAGTCTAAATTATTTGTAGATATTTTCTAAGAAGAGTTTGGCTACTCCTTCAGTAGTGATAAACTTTGAGCATGGCATAAATATTACCCCCTTACTAAGCCTATGGTTGACCATAACCATAATGGAGTTGAAAGAGGCAGTAGGAGGAAGGCTAGTGATAAGGTCAACAAATATTTGTTGAAAAGGGTGGATGGCAGTGGAAGAGATAGAAAAGAGATGGGAAAGAGAGAGGGCCAGGTGAAGTAGATGTTGATCTTAGTATGCTGACAGATGGTACAATTTTTTATAAAAAGATAACAATAGGAGAGCATAGAGGGCCACCAGTAGTTACATTTGAGGAGGATGCATAATTAGATGATATTAGAGTGGCCACTAGTAGGAGAAAAATGGAGGGTGGAGATGAGAAGAAGATAGCTAGTCTTGAGAATGTATTATTAATGGAGAGTGTAAGAGGTGAGTCCCATCTCAAGAGAAGTCAAAAGGCTTTACACGACCAAAAGGTTCATTAGTGGCCATTGCTTGTAGAGTTATAAGAATAAAAGAGTTGGAAGAGGAGGAGATAGATAATTTGTTGTTAATAATAGTAGAAACATTATTAATAAAGAGGTTGAAGGGGAGGAGGGTTTGATTGGAGTTATTTAAGGATATATTGATATTATCCTAATGGGGCATCTATGGGGGTGATGAGGGAGCTTGGCTGGCAAAAGAAGTAAAGATTGAATTTTATAAGGAATAATTGCTATTATATATAATAGTGAAAGAGTTTTGGGGGAGTTTTGAGATAAATAAAATTTTTATGGTCAGTAAAAATGATCATAAAGTGGCAAGTGCCATGAAGATAGTGGTACCAGTCTTTGAGGGTATAAATAATAGTGAGGAGTTCCCAGTTATAAATAGGATATAATAGTTTTATTCTGATTTAGAGAAAGTAGAGGAGCAATAGGTGATGGAGTGGAGATCACCATTTATATCTGGTTGCATAAAGATATCACTAGAAGTGATGAGAGAAGCATTGGTTATTATATAATAAGAGAGGGCTAGATTAGGGAGATAAAGGATAGATGCTGATTAAAAAATTTTCTTGAGGTAGTTGAAAGCAGAGTCATTCTGGGGTGAAGTCCCATTTGATAGTTTTTCTAGTGAGTTCAATTAGGGGGTAGGGAATGAAAGAGAAGTTTGAAATGAATTTGCAGTAGAAATTGCAAAATTTAAGAAAGCTTTAGACTACTTTGACAGATTTGGGAGATTGCTAGCATTCAGTGGCTATTAGTTTAGTGGAATCCATTTAGAGGATATTATAAGAGATAATTATTCCAAGATAATCTATAGTTGGAGGATTGAAGATATATTTAGAGAGTTTATATGAAAGTTGGTGTTTATAGAGATAAGTGAGTATTAGATGGGTGCATTTAATATATTTTTTAAGGGTGGCCAATCCAATGCCAAGATCATCTATATAGATGACTGACCATCCTTTAGTAAGAAAGTCACCAAAGATAATATTTATAAAGGCCTAGAAGATGGAGGGGGAATTGCTTAGACTATATAAAAAATATCATATTTGATTTAAATAGTTCTTTGAAGGTGACAAATATGGCTTTCTATTGGTCTTCTGGCTTAATATAAATATTATTATACCCCTATTATATATCCATTTTGGTGAAGTATTGACATCCTTTCAGTCTGTCAATAAAATCAATTATAAGGGGGAGTAGATAAATATTTTTGATAGTATATTTGTTAAGATAGTGATATTCTTGACAGGGACAAAGGTCACTGGTTTTCTTTTGAATGAAGAAAAAAAAGAAGGCTTAGGGAGATTTTAAGAAAGAAATCATCCCTTTTGTAAGATATTCTTTTATAAATTGTAAATATACTTTTTATTCTAATTCAGTTAACAAGTAGAGTTTGACTCTTTTGGATACAAAGGAGTTAGTGGTTTTTATTTTATAGTCCCAGGGCTACTTAGGGGGAAGGGCATTAACTTCTTTTTCTTCAAACATATTGATAAAGTTGAAGTAATGATCACAGAGGATAATCTCATCTTTGTATGCTTCTTAAGCAATAGTAGTAGAGAAGATTATTTTATTGTAATATTTAGGATGATTCCCATATTGGTATTTATAGGCTTCTTTAGTGGCCTTATTTAGAGTCTTTCTGCAAACATTAGAAAAGAAATTATTGATCATCTTAATAGGTAGGAGTGGAGTTAAATTTGATAGTTCTTTTTTTCTAGTTTATAAGGAGATTGTTTTATACTAATCAAAGGTGATTGAGGATTATTCTATTCTTATTTCTTATAATGAAGAATTTGATTTCTTATTTGATATTATCTACCCAAATATTTACTATGGTGGCAAATTGGATTTTCTCTATTATATTTTGAGTTCTGTTGGTATTAATAGCTTATTAAGATTGGTTAATGTCATAAAATAGAAGATCTAGCTTTTTAGCAAGAATTGGGTCTATAAAATTGTTTGTGGCTTCTAAGTCAATAAGAGTGATTTGAATAGAGACTTTTGCTGAGTTTTTTTAAGTAATCAAGAAAGGAATTTTCATTGAATTTCTTATACTAGAAGTTATAGTAGCAATTTATTTGGGAAAGTCCATTATCTTAGATCAGAGATCCCTAGCTAAAAATTCTTTTCTATTTGATTTATCTCAACTCTGGCTATAATAGTCTCTTGATCATTTTTCAACCCATCTCTTTTCTATTTATTATTATAGATCATTTTTAAAGACTTTAATTTCTTTAAGATCCTTCTTTTTCTTAAGTATGAGGATCCTAATATATTTAACAAGTTTTCTGTTAATCTCTTCTATTTTTATTTCTCTAGTTGGCATTTATTCATTAGATCTTATAAATACTGCCCTAGTAAAGAGTCTTGCAAAGTTTTAAGGAGGTTAGAGAGAAAGAGGTTGGGAGGAGTTAGACAGATTTTTTTTCTTCTAATAATTTTGTGTGCTGTATTTTTTTTGGTCATATATGAAATACTGTAATAACCCTCTTGAATAGCCCTCACTCAGTTAAGAGGGATTCTATATTTCTTTTGAAATAATATGACATCAATATCCATTGCATTAGAATCTCTAGTTTTCCTTTAGATTTCTTTACTATTTTATACTCTTCTAGTTTTAAAGAATCACTAATTTTTGACAGCCATAATCTTTTCATATTGGATAGTATAATTGATGATTTTCTTCATTCATTTTTAAGGGTGTTAGAAATGTCTTGTCCTTGGTAGATTCATTTGATGGTTCAAAGAGGGAGTTCTTTAATATAATAGTAAATATAGGAGTTTTCATTGCTTATTTCCAATTGCGAGATAAGAAGTTTGACCTCATTATTATATTCATTAGTGTCAGCAAGGGATGGGCTCTTTTTCTGGATGGTGGCTAACTTATTAAATGCTTTTATTGTAGTTTTCTTGGAAGAGAAGGATTAAAGAAATCTTTTCTTGAATTTGGCATAATCATTATCTTTGGCTTTTC
>JBBPLJ010000677.1:0-13037 GCA_038089715.1 Veloporphyrellus conicus
ATCCTTTTCCGACACGGTCAAAATAATTGCTTTGAAATTAAGATCGAAGAATGGACGACGGTGATCAGGAAGTGTTCGCTGCAATGGTTCATATGGGCATGGGGCTGGAAGAAGAGCGAGCCCTTACCGACAGAGAAAGGAGAAAAAGTATAATCATAGCTATGTGGATTGGTACATTTTTCACTATGATTCCTATTTTCAATCATACCATACCGTTTCTGTCGCACCCCCCATCGCACCAACAATCGAGAGAGTGACAGAATGGTGACCCTCCAACTGGAGAACCTTCTGCTGAAGCAGCTTCATGCAGGATTCTGAATGTGGCGACAATAACTTGCATTCTCGCTTGCAAATGACCAGCAGAATAATTGCCCCTGAGCATCTTAGCTGTATGTTACCTCACAGCATTGGCCCAAAAAGGAATGGGATAAATGAACAGGAAACCCGTCCACAGGGGCATTTCAGTCAATGCAGTGAGGGTCCCTCTGCGGTGGGTCGGTTAAGCGAGACGCGGCTCTCGTTGCCAGCTGATGCCAAGAATATCCTGCACCGCAACTACCAAAACAGATAGATTATAGCTTCATTTGGAATGATTGCGATGCCTAGTGTTGCGTTGTAGCACCTCCTATGAGGTAAGGCATATCTGAATAAAGCAATCACAGTGTTTCTATCACAGCACGTGACCCTGTCAGGCTGTTTATCCGGAAGGGATGCGAGTATTATAATCCCATAGGTATCGTCAGGCCTTGACATCAAACACCATGCCTACGTCGCAATCCCTCTTTTCCTAACCACACTCTCAAATTCCCCCTTCCACCCACGCTAAAGCTGCTGCGCTCGTATCGTTGAATACGGAATCCCGCCAATGGAGACAACTGAGCGCCTTAGTTGGGTCGGAACACCTAAGATGGCTGCTGGAACATCAAGACACAGTGAGTTTAACAGGAAAGCCAAATTTCCAGTTTGCTTACCAGGATAGGCCCAAGCCAACATATCGTCATCGCACTCATTCGCCTCAATTGAGGCGAATGGATGGGCAGAGTTTGACGAAGCCATGGAGCTGGTCGATGATCTGCAAGGCGGCTCCCACTTCCAAATCAGGTTAAATGACTGAGAACACGCCTTGCCGGATATGATCATCTTCGGGGGCCAAGCCGACAGTGACCGGTTTATAATTTGGAGCGGAGGACATACCATCACGTTGCATTGGGACAAGCTACTAAAGTTCCTAGAGCTCTGGTGGTTGGGAAAGGAGAATAGGATTTGCGTTGGTGGAGCGGTCTCATCAGGCTATGCGAATATAGGCTTGCGGCAAAATCTCAAGGTAATATGGAGATACGTCAAGCTCGGATGAGGGGGAACCAGGAGCGGGGGCGAGAAGGTCACGGCGCCAGCTACATCATCTTAGATTGCTGGCATGCATCTTAAGTCCACATGATCTCATGGGTCTTGCCGCAATACAAGTTTTGTAAATATACAGTGGATTGCTATCTATATTCACTGAAAACAATCGTACAAACTTCCCATCGCCAAAGAATGAAAACAGCTCATCTGAAAGGTGGTTGAGCACCACTTATTGAAAATGCCGATAGAACAATGGTTGAGCATCTGTCTTTCAATGCCTGAAACTAATCCAATTAGAATAATACCAAACACGAAAGAAAGCCAAGCTACATACCACTCCTATTCTTCTTCCGCTTGCGGCACAGCGTCAAACCTTGGGTGACTGAACCCATGAGAGGTGTCCTCTTCAACTCCGCAACAATAGAAGTGCACCTTTTCAGATTCATCTGTACACATGAAATCCGGTCGAAGGGCCTTTTCTGCTTGACCTGGTGTGGCATACAGCTCCTTGATCCTTCGAAGAACACATAAGGCCGGCCATGGAACAAGATCTCCAGTCTTGAGATTGTATGTGTAAAACTCTCGAGTACCATCTGGCTGAGGAAGGAAGATGTCATACGCTCTTGTTCCGGATTCAATCTTCAGATTTGGAAACCCAGAATATGTCCTCGCCCACTCTACAACCTTGACGATGGCGAGCTCGGCAAAGATGGCATGCTGGACCTCTTCATCCTTCATGTCCTCAGCCTCGATTTTGGTAGGGTTGATACCCAAGCACATGGTAAAAAGTGCAAAGAGGTGCACGCCTGCTTTGGTGAGACTGATCAAAAGCTTCTTTCCAACTGCAACAAGATCCTCAATGCTGTCAGCAGCCATACTGTATCTCCTTGCCAAGGTTACAAGCTCGCTTGGGTAGAGGTTGAGCACAAGCTTGACGAGCGTCTTCCATTGACGATCGGGATGGTGTTTTTCGACTTCCGTGACGAGCTGCTCTCCAGAAGTGATTATGAAGGTGTAAAACATCAGGAGCATATAGGCATGATTTGCATGCTTGCTTATCCAGGCAGCAAATACGGCTATGTCGCTGTTATGACAATTGGCAAAGAAGGTGCCATCTGGGACAATCTGTCTGGCCTGCTGGAGGAGATTGGCGGATGCCATAATTGTATCCTCGGAGCGCGTGTTATGGGGTGCGAAGTCACCATTCTGAAACCATCTGATCAACACCGGTCGGCCGACGACATCCTCTTGCAACAAGTCGGCATAGTGACCTTTGATGCTGGTGGTGCGTGCAGGTGAAAAATTGTGGTCGCCGACATGCCTGTTTCTCATAGTGACGATATCGAACTCATGGTTGCGATGACCCCTCTCTGCAGATGCTCTCAACGTCAAAATGCTGTTCTTGGGCAACCCTAGTCCCGGAAAGTATGTGAACCGATGAGTGATGACCTGCATGTGGTCCCATTTCTCGTCTCCGCGCTGAGCCATGTTTTTCATCGAGTGAAGATCGGCAAACTCCTCAGCCGGCACGCTGAGAGGGGGGCACCATTTGTCGCTTGGGACAGGAGAAAAGATATAAATTCGGTTCTAGGGAATGTCAGCATATGTTCTATCAAGGAAGGGATGTGCTTACGTCCATCACTCACACCAGGTGATTCCGGATGGAGGAGGCTGATTAAGTAGCTGTAGATTTATCGTACGTGCCCTGGCTGTGCAGATAAAGGCAAGAGGCAATGTGAACGGATGCCTTCTGACAGGCTGAAAAATTCGCTATTAATCGCTATGCTGGCAAGTTTGGAAGCTACGCACCTGGCTGAGGAATGGACGTTTGAGCAATGTGCGTCCATCGACCCGGGCTATTTAACTGATGAAGTGTTTAGAACCTAACACGGCCAATTCACCCTCAAATGTTTTGGTTGGGCGATAAGAGAATCACCTATGTCTGATCCAAAGGTCATGCGCCAAAGCAGCGAGGCTGCAAGTGGCCAGGAAAAATAGCCCTTCACCAGCGTTAACATGTTCCGTGTGGTGCACCACCATTCTATGCTTTTCCATCCCAGAATAGATTCTGGGACGTGGCGAGCCGTTGCCAAAAAAATGGCAAATAGCCACGTCTGATAACCTGCTGATCTGCTGACAGCCATCTGCTCCTTTGTGAATCAGCCCTTCTGCCAAATCTGACCTCTTCCACATTGCCCAAGGCCATATTGTGAGATCTGCGAAGGTATTATCCATACATGGTGTTCCTTCACGTGAGACCATTGGAGGTCATTGAACACAGATTGGTTCCAGAGGTACCTGATTCTCGTGTAAGGCAGCCATCCATATTTGGGCACGCTTTTAATGCAGATCTTACTGCCGCCGAATTTGCTGCAAGACCCAAACTCAATTGAGCCCTGCTGACAACATGATATAAGGAACCAGCGATATGGCGGCGTTACTCTATGATGTCATTTGCAAATGACTTCCCAACTTGAGTTCGTCGAATGGGTGGCCATATCCAATTTGAAAATTGCGGCATAGTAGCATTTTTTAATAAAGCCGATGTCGTCACACGTATTTGCTTGTTTGTGTCAAGCCTAAACCAATAGTGATATAATCCTAGTTCAGCATGGGAATATATCAAGTACACAAAAGAGAAGCATATCGGACTTGAGAGTACCAAGTATCTACACTAAGATTCCTAATCATCAATGAATATAAATTTCAGCGCACCTCTCACGAGGTTCCCTAAATGCGTATCGAAGTTGCATCCACCCATGCGCCCTATACACAGATCCTTTATCGCTTTGATAGTAAAGCTCTCTCCATCTAGCCTTTGGTAAATCATTGCCCAATAAATCTCACGATAACACCAGAGAAAATCGAGCAAGAATGCATCTCCATCTTCGACCATCAGGAAGTCATTGGCCAAATCACAGTCGAGGATGTCCAATTTTCCGCATGCGATCACGCAACGTGGCTCTGGAAATGTGGAGGAAGCCAGCTCAACAGCAAAGTCCACCGTGCCGGCCTCATTATTCGCCAGAGGTTCCCGAAATGTGCTATTGATTTGGATAGCTACTCCCCAACCAAAGACGATGTTGGGAAAGCCGCGGAGGCAAGTTTTGGCGATGGCTTCGGGATCCATTTCTGTGATGATGACAATGTGATCTCGGAGGTCAAAGAGCGGTTTGCATGCTTCCTGCACGTTGGTGCTTCCCGACAGGAGTGAGAAGATGGCTGCGGCATTGACAACCAAAAGAATCTATTGGATAGACGTTTAGTGTTACCCTCACAAAGAAGCACCACTTACTTGATGCCAAAATTCAAAAAGATTGCCCAAAGCTATTGGCCCAATCTCCAGCCTGATTGTTGCTAGACAGCACTCAATGGTGTCCGAGAGTGATCCTTGTTGCGAAGGTTGCGCGTCAAAGTGCCTTTCTCGAAGAACGTTAAAGCCTATGCCTTCAAAGAAGGCTATATTTCCTATGATTTGGTCTGGGGTGGTCATCACAGAAACGAGCATATTTGTTAAGGCAGCAGTAGCAGGGTTGATCACACATGTTGGGGCCGCTCCTTTTATCTGTCAAGGGGCGCTGACCTAATAGTGACATTCGAAAAAGTGATGATGCCGAGTGGCTACCTGTGCGTTACCTCATATTTGCCAGCAGATCGAAAATCTCAGCATGTTGCAATGGAAGCGATACCGCTATCATTCACAGCCAAGCAATCAAACTCTATTTCACTCCATGTCGAAATATCACATTCTAATAATATATCTTGAACCTTCCAGTCTGCCGCCAAGTTCATTTGTAGACTTACAACAATAAAAACTACAGGTTTCTAATTGCCCAATTTGTATTTTCTCGCCCCTCGACCTCTGTGTCCAATCGGCCAATCAGCTATCTGCGTTTGCTACTATTCAAACAGGAGAATCTGCAACGCTATCGCCACTCATCCAGAACACCCACTCCTTTATAAAAGCGAGGCATTTGACCGCTGTTAGCTTCACCGGTTTGCCTTGAATCTTGATCCAATATGCGCCACTGCTATATGAAGTCAGCCGGACCTCATATACATGGCATGTTTGCGGAGCACTCGCACACGTCTGAGCATCGACGGTATCTGTGAGACTGCCATCGCCAGAGACCTCAACTGTGCCATTGATATCCTCCTTTTCTTCGGTGCTCATTTGGACCCGAATACCTATTGCTTCTATAATTATCTGTCAGCTTTGCTGGAGACGCTAAATAGCACAGCGGTACCCTTTTCCTGTTCCACATCGTAAATGATACTTTCGTCGTCCTTTGTAGTGAGAGTGTTGAAATCGATGTTCTCGTCCCAAATCTTGGATTCGCTGAACTTCTTCGGTATAGCCTCGGTGAGGAGAGTGGCTGGGTAATTTCCGTCCAGCCAACTGTCGTCCATCCCGACAGAAACTGAGAATAATAGCTGACTCTCGCTAGCATTTACTCGTACCCTACAGGTGGGGGTATCCGAACGTTTGGCATCGGCCAGCTCATCACGAGCGGCAAATGAATTGAGCATTGACACGGTGACTTGGGGAAGACGTGCAATAGCTGTCTCATAAGCCTGCAAGCCATGCAGATTTGGCGCGACCTTGAGCATTAACTGCATCATGATCAGCGGTTAGTTTCGAGAGACTTGTGCAACACTTACGGAACGTAGGTTCCGAAGGAACCAATAGGTCAACGGAAACCTGAAGAGCCAGCATAGCTGGCAGATGGCATAGGGGAGGCGGCAGATCCAGTAGAGGTGCGCACACAGGATGGCAGGACGCATGGCGGGCAACGAGCAGCCGACTTGATCCATGAATCGATCTAAATCTAGGCGGTGATTCGGCTATTGCTGTGACCCCATGGGCAAGTGGAGCCAGGGCATCGGCTCTGTCTGGGGTCATTAAGGGGGTACGAAGCATGTTTCATTGCAGTCATGCAATTATAGGGCAGTTTCTGACACACATGACAAAAGGGCTTCTCCAGATTGGAAGCTCACTAGTTCGTAGCATGCAGTAACGAAGCCGCCCTGGCGGAAATATCCGTAGTTAGCCCCGTTTAGGAAAAATGCTCCTGTTGGTCGCATAGCCTCGGCTATTGAGGGGAAGTAGACAAGAGATTTCGTGCAGCCGTCAGACAGCCTTGTTATGCTGATTTGATACCAGGCGGAGTTACTACGCCGGGTGTAAACCACCTTACCCCTTCCGGATTGTGCTTCTCACACGTGTTTTTCATATCCACGGCACAACACATGGACCTTACAGATGGCGTTATCCTCACGTGGTCATGAGCATGCATACGCTATTGAGGGCTGGCTCGGGGGCAATGATAGGGCATAAACTGGTAAACTACCGAAAGCCAATTTTCGTATTGGGAAAGCTCAGCCCCCAGAGCATCCTGATAGTGGTAAGGGCCAGGAGAATACACGGCGATCCATCACGCCTTAGCACCAATGGGGAGAACTGATCATTGCGCGCTGAACAGCCAATGGGTTTTCCCGCTGTCACTGTGTCAATGCTCAGTACATCTATCGATGCCAGAAGCGGGATGGGCCTTTAGCTGTTCAGCGAGCCATAGAATGCAAGCCGACGAGGCAAGAGGAGGTAATGGAATGGGAAAGTGAGGAGGGAGGAGGTCGTCTCTTTAAACCCAAGCCAGCGACTGCGGCTCTCGTCACACAGCACGTCGACGACATGTTTAATGAGCGATCGGGCTAGCTACACTCGCTGTTCGTCACATCCTATATGCCGCATGTTCAAAAAAATGAAGTCCTCGTGCGTTCCATAGCTTGGCAATATGGCTCTCCAACATGTTCTTCGGGTGGTTCGAAGACGTAAATGAAAAATGATCACCGCCTCTGTGGGAGAAACATCGATGCACATGCCCATGCTTCCCGCATCTGGTGAACTCATGGTTATGGCGTATATGCCTGTGGCGTCACTTCGATCCTTCGCCAACATGAAGAGCTGGCGAAATTCGCCTTCACTGTGCACCATGCATTTGCAATAACGAATTCATTTTCGGATGACGCAGTGATGCCATAGGTGTTGAATTTCGCATTATGCCGCCCAAACATCAAACCCGTGCCTTCTACAGCAATGGAACCTACACCACTTGCCATCCGCCTCACCTATTTGGCATGCTTCTAATGCAACCTCGTTTGGATCCGAGCTTTCTACGAAAGCATTCATATGACCACGCCAAATGGAGATTATGGATGGCGTGCTTGCTGCGCATGTAGGAAAAACTTGGCAGGGGGGCACGAGGTCTTTTCTGAACCCCTTTTTTTAGCAAAGATTTGCCACCTGACCAGAACCACCTTGGTGGTCTGATTACTAAAATTAGAAAGGGCAGAAACGGTATATATCTACACATCTTTCTTGTAAAACAAGCATCGTACACCGTCCCGACAATGCAAAGGTATGGTCACAAAATCTAATCCGCGCCCCAATTGACCTCGTTTTTCAGCAAGCAAGCAATGGAAGCTCAAAGACGCGCCAATGTCGCGGTGCAAGATCTTGACGCTATGTTTGCCCACGCACTGGGAGCGATAAACCTGGCTACCAAGGTAAATTACCGATGCCTCCAAGTTTCCTGTTACTAAAATGCATATAGAAAATCCCCAGAGCTGTTCTTGATAGTATTCACTCAAGACACTGGTTGGAAGTGGAGCTTGCTAGCGCGGGGGCTTCAATCACTCCCACTCTCATGAATGTAGCTTTGAAGTCTTTCTGGAAAACCCAACGCAGCAGGGGATTGGGTCAGGTCAAGGCACATTTGACTCTCGATACCAACATCACAGAAGGAGCGCTTATCGGCTTTTTCAATGAGTATTCTGGATTGAAGGACATCTACCGCGGTCTAACCGATCCGGTTACCGGTCCAGTCAGAAGTGTTGATATATTTCTCCGCGAAAAGAAGACCGGCGACCGACTACTCACACTTGAAGCCGTTTCTGTCTCCAATAGTCGTACAGGCTGGATTGCACTGGAGTGTATTGACGCCCTTCTCCCGGATACAACCAATATTATTATCTGCCTCATTGGCGCTGGCCAGCTTGCCAGGGCAGTTATACACTCCCTTGACAGTCGTTCTCACGACCAAATTAAGCATATCCTGATCTTCAGCACATCCTCGTCCAACGAGCAACTCGTTGGAGAAATGCAGAAACACGTTGGTATCAAGCTCCTTGCCACATCGGACCGATCCCTACTTCCTGATGCCGACTTCTTGATAATGGCCACTGGCTCGAAGGGACTGGTCATCACCGTTGATGAAATCGGTCCAGATACTGTCACTCTAGCGCTTGGTATTGATGAGCTGCCCGCAGAGTATTTCGACCGTCTCATATATAAAGGTTCCACCATCCTCGTTGACGATATAGAAGCAGTGGAAAAGCGTGGTATTGATGCTGTCGCGTACTATTACTCTCGAAAAGGGGAGAAACTTACAATTGAGGGAAAGAGGAACAGCGTCATCAACATCGCAGATTTCCTAGCCCAGCCACCTGCCCGCAAATCCGGTTGTGCCACCCATATGGCCACTGTTGGTTTGGCCAGTCAGGACCTTGCAGTAGCCATTGCGATCTTCGAAAGCCTTATTCAATGTCTCTATGATCCGCTCGTCGAAAACATTCTCCCTATTCCTTCCCCACCAGAAAATAAAATCCGACTTGCATCCAGCGTTTGCAAGCACTCATGGTGAAGGACAACCTCGATTGCATCATCTGCTTCGGTCAGGAGAACAGCTTCTACCTGGCTCACTTCAATCCCACCATCTATTCCAATGAGGTCATCGCAATCCTATTCAAGGAACAAACCCATCCAATCTTAATTGTCAACACACTTTGTAAGGAGAAGGCAGAGGCCACGCCTGGCTATTGCATTGTCTACAACTATGGCAAATGATTCGATGTTCCGAGCAAAGGCGATACCTGGGACCAAGTGGTTAAGACCATTGTTGGAGACAATGGCATCATGATCGGATACAAGGACGCCATCCCGATGCATACCTATTGATTATTGGAGTGCGCATTGCCCCATGCCACGTTCCGATCAGTTTCCCACATCATACACACCTGCAGGAACATTAAAGACCAAAATGAGATTGCCTACGCGCGTATTGCAGCCAAGTTGTACAACGCTGCTATGGCAGCTATTTCCACGTCACTTGTTTGCAAGGGAACTGAAGAGGATGCGGTGCAGGCTGAGTGGAACACTGCTTATGACCGTAAGAAGGCCAAGTATCCCGGTGGAAATCTAAATGGGTTTGGATCATGCAAGGGCAGAGACTTTTACAGCATCAAGCCTTGGGTACACTATGGGACGCGCAGATTCCTTCAAGTCAACACCCTGAACGCTGACAAGATCGAGAACGAGGCCGTTTCGGCTTACGTGTGGTGCTCTTTCAACGGAATGCATGCCAAGTTGGAACAGACCATCTTCGTTGGCTCTGTCTCTGACAAGCAAAGGCTGGCACTCGAGAGAATCCAAACCATCTGCACTAAAGTTTTCTCGATGATCAAACCAGGAGTCTGCATCAACTCCCTCTACACCGCCGCCTGCGACGACTTGAAGAAGTTCAGCTACTCGCTTCCCGGTCGCATAGGTCATGCCATTGGGCTTGGCGCCCACGAGGGTCTCTCTATTAACCAGGACACAGATGTCGACCTCCAGGAGGGTATGGTCCTCACCATCGAGCCTAACGTCGAGGTTCTCAATGAGAATGTGACTACTCAGCACTCCAATACCATTGTCATTACAGCCAACGGATATGAGTTCTTGGCTCCATATGGGAAAAACCCAGTTCAGGGTAAATGAGGTCACGAAGTATTTCAGTGACCTCCCTGTTAATGTAGCGTCCGCCCTTTCCGCCCACCATCTGAAATTCCAAATTGTAAAGTAGTTTCGAACCATTCGTTACCACGCATCATGGTCTGGAAGAAAGTAAATCAGGCTCAAATGTACATTAGCTTGCTATCGAGTCGTTCAAATATGATTTTGTGTTTTCATATAAAAGATATTTTGATGCGATCAAAAGCAAACATTCTATTTAATGTTTGAGTTCACCTATGTTTAAACTAAAGCAAGCTCTTTCGAATAACATCACTAGAAGAATGTTTCAGAATTTGACAAAAAGGATGTCATCTACGACCTTGATGGTGGCGGCACAATCAAGGTGGAAATTCACTTAACCAAATGCCCAAACTGTTCAAACAAACCGAACCACCTCTCTTTTCAGCTCGTGCGCCATGAAGATGGGTCAGTATTCCCTCGTTCTCCAAGAGCAACATCGTCCGGCGAACCGTCACTCTTGAAAGAGAAAGCGAAGTTGCGATAATCCACTCCCCTGGCAGCACGCCGTATTGAATGCTGGTCTTGTCGACAGCTGTGCCAATTACTACTTTCAATCGCCAGCACAGCGGGAAATCTCTCGGCGTCTCATGATAGAGTCTTACAATCTCATCAAGAAGAGGACTTTTTGACATGAAATGCTCTTCGGCCGTCAAACTATGAGATTATCAGAATCTTCATTGTAAATTGAGTTTACCAATATTCCAACCCCTACTGCTGACAATTATGTGGTGCACAAATGGGCAGGCGGCAGATAGCGATCGAGGTGCTAACACCCTGTTAACCACAGAGATTGAGGATGAACTCAATTACGCGCCAAGCGACAGAATCGAGCACACTTATCAAGAGGGTCTCTATCCACAGGGGAACAATAGATCCTTCTGGTGCTAATCCTTGGAATCAGTTGTCTGTTTGATCAGCCCTGCGTACGAGGGCGGAGATGGCCTCACTCAACCCGTGTTTTCGACCTAAAGATGCGCCGGCAGGTCGTGTTGCACCATCCTCTTATCATGGACTAGGTGGCACAGCACATGCCATTGCATCGCGCTGAGATCGCACAACCAAAGCATAGCCACAATATCTGAATGGGCCGCAGATAGTATTTCCTGGCATACACCCTTGGCGTCACCGGATGCAGTGGAATCAAGCAGGCTATTGCTGATCTTGGCACCCACTTCAAACTGCGCGATTTGGGGCCCACAACTGAGCTACTAGGGATCCAAATCACTTGGAACTGTTTCAAATGCTCCTTATCCATTTTCTAGCCGCAATACTGTGCTGAGATGCTTGCTCACTATGGTTTGAGCAATTGCAACTCTGTTTCTATGCCCATGACCCCTGGTTTGTGTTTATCACGCGAACAGAGTTCCAGAACCCCAGAAGAGCGCAATTTCATGCGTTCTATGGATTATAAAGGTGCGATTGGCTCTTTGTAGTATCTCTGTTGCACCACTCGCCCAGATATCTCCTACACTGTTGGCCAGCTCGCATCCTTCACCTCTGATTCTGGAATTGCCCATTGGAATGCTGTTAAGCATCTTTTCTGCTATATCAAGGGTACTTGTGACTACTCCATCACATATGCGCCAGATCCTTCCCAATCCCCTTCCCAGCTCTTCACCACCTATTCAGATACCAATTACGGAGGTTGCAAGGACTCTGGGCGCTCCACCAGTGCCTATATTGTCAAGATGGGCACTGGGGTTGTTTCCTGGATGTCCAAGTGACAGTCCATTGTACTCTGTCCACCACTGAAGCGGAGTACATGGCAGCTTGTGAAGCTGGTAAGGAGATCGTTTGGATGCACAAGATGCTTCAGGAACTTGGATTTGCACTCCCTGGTCCCTCTGGTTCCTACATGGACAATCAGAGTGCCATCTCAGTGGCCAAACACCCAGAACACCATGGCAGGATGAAGCAGCTGGATCTTTCCTGGTTCTGGCTTAGAGATGTGGTGGATCAGGGCACTATTATGCCTACTTATGTGCCAACTGGTGAGATGCCTGCTGATCTGCTCACAAAGGCATTGGCTCGACCAAAAGTGGAGCAATTCTGTTCCTATATGGGAGTAGGCGCATTGAGGCGCAGTTAGTTGGTATGCTGAGAAATGCACAATCAGGGGGGAGTGTTAGCTGACTTGATTGCGCATCTAATGACCATTTATATCACTTAACACATACTGATCATACTGATCACTCTCTCATCACTCTCTGATCACAACTGACCACTTACTGGTCAGTTATAGCTGTGTTTCGCATTTCAGCCACATTGTGGCATTTCCTTCTATTGTTTATTGTTGTAGTTCGCACTTAGAGTAGAACCTGTGAGTCCTGTGTCAAGACTCCTCAGTCTTTGACTCCGGACTGCAGGTATGTGCGCTTTTACCTACATCAATTTATAGTCTTTGACTCCGGACTGCAGTTGCACTATTCAACTGTTTAACAAAGCATGACTCAACTGTCGCTCACAAGTGTGCAATCACCTTGTTCTAACACACTTCTCATATAATGCCTTATCAACACTAGATTCGCAATTACACTCCCAAATGCATTCCAATCAAACTGGCAGACAATATAGTGATCTATTCAGCTGGTATTGGATTAGTAGTGTTTTATCCAACAATAGTGGGAAAAAGGGAGAGAGCAGTGGAATTTAGTAACATTTTGCATGTTCCAGATGCTTGCAACAACCTCCTCACTATTCTATGTCTGACTTGTTGCTCAGGATTCATTATAACCATCAATTTAATATATATTTCCTTCTCTAGGCCTCATGGACTGTCTCTATTTATTATGACCATAAATGAGCATGGAGTTACAGACCCCCTCACTGAGTTTGCATG
>JBBPLJ010000682.1:0-12834 GCA_038089715.1 Veloporphyrellus conicus
GCCGTGTTCAGGCCAAGGTTGCGAACGAGATGATAGAACCGTGCTGGGTACCAACACAACCATGCAACTCAACATGGGACAGGGAAAGTCGTCCGTGATTGTCCCCATAGTCTCCACAGATCTTGCTGATGGTAGCCAACTCGTCCGCGTCATTGTCCCAAAAGCGTTGACGGCCCAGATGCTCAACATTCTTGTGGATCGCCTCGGTGGACTCGTCAACCGACGGATATATTTCATCCCATTCTCTCGTTCTCTCAATGTCAACTATCGGAAAGTGGTTGCCCTCCATAAAATGATGTTGGAATGCATGAAGGAGCGTGGGATTCTAGTTATTCAGCCAGAACACATTTTATCGCTCAAGCTAGTCAGCGTAGAGAAGCAGCTGCCCCAGGAAAAAGACGCGCAACTAGCACACCTATTGTTGAACCTTCAGAAGTGGCTCTATTCATATTCACGAGATATTTTGGACGAGAGCGACGAAATCCTTCACGTTCGATATGAACTGGCGTACACTATCGGCGATCAGAAACATGTGGAAGGTTCCCCCGAACGATGGACCACAACCGAACAAGTTCTCGGACTTGTGAATAAACATGCATCTTCCCTTCAAAGACTTTTCCCGCTTGGAGTAGAGCACCACGAGCGCGATCCATTCGGATCATTCCCCCACCTTCGTATCTTGCACGCAGACGCTGGGCAACAGTTGATCTCATGGATAGTGCAGGATATCATGGATGGCTTGCTTCCCAATTACAACTTAGGGCAGCCCCGTTCGGCCTTAAGGGATGCAATTCGAACCTTCATATCTTGCAAGCATGTCCCTCTCAAGGACTCCCGATTGGTGCAGAAGTACTCTCAGGAAACTCCTCTATGGAACGGCCTCCTGCTGCTTCGGGGCCTCTTGGCCACCGGTATTCTTTTGTATGCTTTCAGGGAGCGAAGGTGGTGCGTAGACTACGGCCTCGCGCCAACGCGTACAATGCTTGCGGTCCCCTATAGAGCCAAAGATGTTCCAGCGCAAAGGGCCGAGTTCGGACACCCGGACGTTGCCATCACCCTTACTTGCTTATCCTATTACTACGGTTGGTCTCAGTGAGGAACAATTAAGGCTTTCATTCGACGTCTTGCTCAAACAGGATGACCCGACGTTGGATTACGATCTCTGGGTCCGAGACCGCCCTGACGTGCCAGCACATTTGAAGACTTTGAGCGGCGTTAACATGAAGTCGTTGGAGCAATGGAAAATGTTTCTATTTCCTCTGTTCAAGCGGACTCGGGCAACCGTTGATTTCTACCTCTCGAATGTCGTATTCCCGAGAGAAGCGAAAGAGTTTCCTTCGAAATTGTCGTGTTCAGGTTGGGATTTGGCAGAGAAGAAAAAGCGACTCCTGACAGGTAAGTCGAGGACAAACCTTCCGGTGGTATCGCCCAATCAACCATATTTCCAGGATTTTCTGGGACAAATGACGGCCAATATCTGTTGCCCCTGCATGTCACCCAACGGGATCCCGATCATCAGCGAGGGACCAACGCCAAGGTTCTTTCGTATATTTTGCAACCAGAGAACAACCACTACATGTGTATGACCCCCGAGAACGGCGAGCAACGACCTACGTACAAATTCCTCCAGATCTTGTTTGCCCAGAAACCCGAGATTCGTGTGCTATTGGATGTTGGTGCTCAGATGCTCGATTTGCAAAACCACGAGCTGGCCGAGGCATGGTTGGACATCAACCCGCATGCCTCTGCTGCGATTTATTTTAACGAGGATGACGAGTTGACGGTGCGCACGCGGGACGGGACGAAACAGCTTTTCCTATCATCGCCATTCGCGCAGCAGCTAGATCAGTGTGTGGTATACCTTGACGATGCGCATACACGCGGTACAGACATCAAGTTTCCAAGCGGATTCCGCGCTGCGGTCACGCTGGGCCCCAAGGTCACGAAAGACCGATTGACTCAAGGTATGCACAGCTTAGGCTGAGTAGGGTACTAGCAATCCAACCATTCGTTTTCTAGGTTGCATGCGGATGCGCAAGCTCGGCCATGGTCATTCCCTCATGTTTTTTGCACCTCTCGAAATTGATCGGCATATCCGCGCTGTCGCTGGCAAAAATGAAGATCCTTTGGACGGTATCGAGACCAAAGATATTCTGAATTGGGCTATGGGTGAGACATGGGAGGAAGTCCAGCGACAGGCGTCTCATTGGGCGCGACAAGGGATGGACCATACATCCAGATATGCCGCTTGGACTAGCTTCCGCAAAGGGCAGCTGTCTCCGGAAGCACTTAACAAGAAGTGGCTCCAGCCGGAAGCCAAGAACCTGGAAGAACTCTATGGGCCCCACAATACCCCCAAATCTACCTTATTGGCCGCCCCGGATATCCAGCAACGCTGCACTGAGCTCGGGGTTTCGTCGCTGCGCGACGTGAGCATGGATGAAGAGCAAGAGAGAGAAGTCCTTCACGAATCGGAACGCGAACGACAGGTAGAACGCCCCCCGGAGGCGCCACCAGCAACTCATTTGGTCCACCCGGACGTTGTTGCCTTTGTGGAGACAGGCATCGTGCCGACGAACAGCGATGTCTTCCGTCCAATTTTTGAAACACTTGATACGACTTCGACAACTACCGACGAGGCACATGTTTGGAGTCCCTATGTGCTAGCAACAACGGACTTTGAGAAAACTGTCAACTCGTCAGGAAAGTTGGACGGGTACATGCGGCCTGTTCGGTGGATTGTTTCGGCGCGCAGAGACAACAACGAGACGCTTGTCATCTTAAGCCCTTCGGAAGTCAACCACTTGATACCTCTCATCAGATCAAGCGACTATGTTCACCTCCATCTGTACACACCTCGCGTCACCAGGTCTATGAAACCATGCGATGACC
This sequence comes from Veloporphyrellus conicus, assembly GCA_038089715.1. NCBI lineage: Eukaryota > Fungi > Basidiomycota > Agaricomycetes > Boletales > Boletaceae > Veloporphyrellus > Veloporphyrellus conicus. Next base: position 2,893 of record JBBPLJ010000682.1, read on the forward strand.
TTGCGCTGTACAGTATCCCCACGGTCCCCAGTGGGTGGACGTCCCCTGTACTGCTTATGGATCAGTTGAACGTGTTTTCTGGGCAGCTGTACCTGCAAGACTATGAGACGTACATCCGGTTGTGCCGTTTCTTGTGCGTATACGCTAGGGATTTGCAAGACGAGGAAGGCCTCGAAGTCGGTTGTGATGGATTCATACCGCCAACCACTCGGCCGATGTACTTGCAGTCTCAGACGATGCATTCATTCCAAAGTTCGCCGATGAATTTCGTGAGCAAGTTGATGACCCTTCGCAGGAAAGGCATGTGCTTTGCATCGACGCACATGGGAAAACTGTGCAATGGTCGACTGCTTTCCAAATGCGACTTTGAAGACTCTGATCATATCAATGTGTGTTTCACTTCCCTGCTCAAACTGTCGTTGGGCAATGATTGAAGCTAACTGGGATGTTGTTATTGTCCAGCTTATCCGAGATGATTAGCATGCAACTTGATGGTCACGTAGCGTCTGAACTTGATCTGTAGACGATGCTTCTGGTTCTGTAGAAATTTGCAAGTCTTGTTACGAATCCATCATAGAGCCCGATCACTGCGTAAACGCTTGGGCGCAGGAGTCCATGTGAGTATTCGAGAACGTCTGATACTTTATGTTTATACTGTTAAGAGTCCATGCCACCGTGCTGGCCTTAGTAGGGTGCTCGGCGAAGAGGATTGTCCTCCGCATGATGTTCCTTACAACGTTAACAGCTTTCCGTTGTACTGTAATGCCACTGTCTCCGTGCGATTAAGTATTTCGAATGCTCTTCCTACACGCACTGCGTATCTAAGATTTTTTCGGGGACGACTCAGAGGTTGGGACCGAGTTGACCCTGACACGTCACTCTGGGATTTAACTTACCCCGGGACTCAGAGCAATCCAGTATGGAACGAACCTATCTGCAAGCACGAGAGCTCTCTTACTCTTACCTTCCCTCAGAAGCTCACCTTAGCTTGTGCACCGATCTGTACGTACACGGAAAAAGCAGTCATGTATACTGTATCCCTCACACATCAGTCGAGCAATGAGCGACGAAAGTTTGAGGAATGGCCCCTGGGGTGAATGGGAAAAGAATAGGTGTCTTCCGGTAGCCCGCCTCTGCCAATCAGCTTTCCAGCTATGTGCTTGTGACAGCGCCAGAATGCCACAGGGAAACCGCAAGATGCGACCCATCTGCCGCGCGGGGCAAAGCTAAATTACGTTTACGGTGTCCGTGACGCACAGCGCTCAGCCAACCTGCGAGTTAAAACAGATTGCGACGAACATGAGAGCACATAGCAATACAAAGGCATCACAAATAGGTTTATACAAATCCACGCGTCGTCGGAACAGTATCAAGACTTTCTTGGTCGCGTTGCGCTCTTCTTTACATACTTGCTAATCTTTTCCTGTTTGACCTCGTCATTCAACGTCGTCGTTCGCGATGCGGCACATAACTCACCCGAGCCTTCGCGCGCGCCTTTCTCCCGAATTTCTTCTCTCGTTCGGATGGTTCGCCGCCGTCCTCTTCGTTGTTGCTCTCCAGGTCGCTCTGCAACGAACTCGAGCGTCTCGGGGAAGTCGCCTTCTCCGATGGATCGAGAACTGACTCCCCATCGGAAGAAGGTTCTTCTTCTTCCGATTGGTCACTGTTCCACCGCGGCGGCTTCTGCGTCTTTGTACGCCTGCAAAAAAAAAGGGTTCGACGTCAGTGAGAAACTCCATTCTGTATTATGCAGGAACCTTACTTGGACGCGCCGTTTGCTCGAGTTCGCGAAGCTTTGCGTTTGGCAGGCGGGGACTTACCATCCCTCGCTTCCCGTTTCTTCTCCTTCAGGTCGACGGCGTCAATGGATCGCGAGCGAGCGCTCAATTTGGTTTTCGACATACCTTGGTGGCTGTAGCTGGCTTGTGCCCCCTAATCTCCTTTAGCCAAGTTGTGGTCTCTTCGGACAGGTATTGTGTTTTCACCACCTGTATCATTTCTCGGCATGAAAGCTCGCGCATGGGGGGTTTTGTTTGTCCCGTACCTTGGTGACAGCGTCTGCGTTTGGAAGCGGGCGCAAAATGTCCGAGGGCAGCTTAACTTTACCAGGATAACTCTGAAGGGTCCACGAACGAGCTTGCGCACGGGCCTTGATCAGCTCTTGAGCGAGCTCTGCCATCGTATAGAGATTCTATGCAACAAGATTCAACACGTGCGCAAGTTAGGCAAGGATCTTCGCACCTCGCTATGTGTATGGGATTCGGAGTCACGCACAGTCTTGACTTTCATCGCAAGATGATAGAGGAGCGCAATATTTTCAGAACTTGCAATCAAGTCGAGGTAGAACTCGATGTATCTGAAAAGGTGACGTGAGCGGGCAGTGATAAGCTAGAAACGAAAACCTACTTGGCCATGTCTTGGATGTTTTCATGCGAGGTAGAAAAATCGGGATGGTGCGCAAGGAGGTGAAGAAGTCGGATGAAAATCATTTCCAGTTGATCAACCCGTACGGCGGGTGGGATAGATCTCGATATAAATGAAATATAAGCTATAGCCTAGAAAAAGGCTTTAATGTTTAGCCCACATTTTGTGAACGACGGCTCACCCTGTCTCGAACATCGGCCTCGGGATCGTGAATTGTAAGGAAGGGTATCGTGTTAAAGCGCGGCGGAAGTTTACGCGCGGTAAGCAGAGACACAAGTTTTGTTAAAAAGATTATTCGGACATTATAACATGGATCCTGGGCGAATTGGATGCACGTCAGTACAGCGAGCGCGTCAGTTTGAAGAAAACTCTCACCTGCGCTGTGATCGCGAGCCACATAAAGTTGTCATTTGTTACGTTTGCAAATGCTTCGGCTGTAGAAAGGTGTAAAAGCGACACAGCAGCTTGCAGTCGCATGTGCGACTTGACCGGTGGGCTAAGCATGTACATCAACATGATGTCCCAAGAACATGCCCACTCAAAAACTCACCTATCTGGTGCATCTGCCGAGAATGATCCGGCGTGCTCAAGTAGCGTTGAAAACATTCTAAGCGCAGGTGTGGCAAGCTCAACTGCAGTTTCTGCAGATGCATTGGCAAGGCATCGATTGCGACAAACTTTGAGGGCGAGGATCCTGGCCGTCTGTGTTGGTGCCATGTCGTCACCTTCCACCCAGTCGTTATCGACGTCCATCTCCTCCTTGATAATATGAATCCGTCAGGCCTCGATCTGAGGAGCATCTAGATGCAGTATCCTTACTGGATCCTTTGACCGTCGACCCATGAGCAATTTCTTCACCAAGAACGCCATGATAGTGTCACTCCTGTGTTCGAAGGCAGCAGGCCTGAAGCGAGCCATCTGTGCTAGAACAGTTGTGTGGGCAACAAGCTCCTCTGCGGTAGCTTCCGAAAGCTTCTCCGAGATGGACTTCAAGCAATGGGCAGATTGCAAGACATAGGGCCAACAAAAACACTCACTTCGATGATCTCTACACAGGCGTCTTCATGATCCTTCAAGGAAGCCAGTAAACGAGCCGCAAACTTGGCGATTTTTGGATTCTCTCCAAGGGCAAACCGTGCTATGCGTTCAAGCGTTCGCCTTACAAGGTTGAATAATCACAATGACCATGTCAGCAAACTGCCTCAAGAATCGACTAGAGAAGCATACTTGTCTAATGCCACTTGGGATTCATCAGCCTTCGCCACAGCCGCGAGTGCATGCATGCCAACCTCCACCAGAATCAGGTTCCTCTCATCAGCAATTGCCTTTGTGAGTTCGCTGACATGGGGTTTATAGAGAATCGGACAATGTTTCGATATGAAAGTTAAGAGTTGTTGAGCATGCTTTAACGACGGCGCTAATTTTTGGATCCTCTTGATGAGGGTCGAAATGGATGACTGGTTGACGATGCGAAGCGTCGCGCGACGCAAAAAAATAGTCATGGTCGGCAGGGTGGACTCCTGTGATTGCTCTACACGCCGTAGGAACTCATTCGAGGCTTTCACGATACTCTTCAGATCGGACTGGGGATCCGTACACGTCTTGAGCAACTTGTAGAGCCTGTTCTCGTTTGCCTTGGCGAAGGAATGCATATCCTCAGCTGCTTTTTGTGGATCGGGGAACTGGCCTAGTGCAGGGGGTTAAGCATTAGATATTATGCTTGGAAATTACGCACGAGACAGATACTTGATCACGTTATTTAGACGCTGTACAATTACTTCCTCGTTTTCGTCAATAACACCACCCTGATAAACATGATAAGGAAAAGAAAAACCACGACGGATATCCACAGGGAGCTCACGTTGTTCTGTATGCATGCTTGTAGATAGTGCTCATACATGGTTGGTCGACTAAGCACGTGTCGATCCTCGCTGCCCACAATAAGAAAACCAACCAACGTACTTTGATTTAATCCCGCTCATACTCAGAATTGTGTTGATACTAAGGTCATCGAGATGCCACATGGTACTGAGCAAGTGGTCCGTCCACGCTACCTCGTCAACCTCGACATTTTTCGATGTAGAGGCGGAAGTAGTGGAAGAGGAAGGTAACGGGAGAACATAATCGGCAATGACTTGCTCCGCCGCAGCCTTGGCTTCAGACGTCATGTTGGAGATGTGCAAGATCTCGTTAGGAATCCACGCAAAATGCCCAACTGCGGACGAGTCGCCATTCTCGCTGCATATAAATACATTAGATAGAGCACCTGTTAGAAAAAGGGGCGTACATCTCCGAATATGCAAGGCTGTATAATTTGCCCAGCGCATTCATGGCTTCCACACGGACAGTATGCTTCTTGTCCATTCCACGACCGGCAACTGCCCGAAGCTGTGTTTCCGACACATGATGGAGCGCGGTTTCGTAATCGAGCTGAGAGTACACCTTGCAAACTGCGGCACGGACTTTCTCGTCGGGATCTAGGAGTTTGAGTTGAAGCATTTCTATTTAGGGGCAAGTCAGGACTGGCGTCCACAGGTCCTGAGATAGGAGCTCGCCTTCGATGGTCTCTCTGTGTTCAGGCAGATTCAAGAGTAACCCCCTAGCGCTTTCAACAAGTTTCAGACGTACGGCCGCTACCTTGTCATTTTTGCGCATCAGCCACACGTTCCATGTGGTTGGATATTTTTTGATGAGATCGGAGCCACCCTTCTCGGCAAACATGTCTCCTAGTGCCTGGGTGACAATCAACCTTACTTGAACTTGGTCTACACGAAGCTCTTCCTCGAGCTGTGGTATCACGCTATGCAGCAAGGACGGACATGACTTGGTAAGTTGCTTGACAAGCTCGTGTGCAGTGCGTATTTCATCAAAGTCACTCTCCGAGTCAAGGTCGCGCGAATTCGTGACGATGATGTCAGTAAAGTACTGGCAGACGTGACGCTGCAACTTGTCCGATGTCGCATTGCAAATCTGCACTGCGAGTCTATAGGCAGGCTGATCCAGACGCTAAAGGATTATAATAAACAAGAAGGCATAGAAAGCGTACTCGACGACTTACTGTATTTTTGTCCAGGAACTGAGCCATAATGGTGGCCAAGACATCACTTGGGAGGGACTGGCACTCGTCAATGAGAGCGACGAGGATGTCGGCGATGAACAATTCTATCTTTTTTGCAAGGTCCCGTCGTACCAAACCAAAGAACTCGTGAAATATTTCGGTCATGAGTTCGTCGGCGTGTGGAAGGTCACACACGAGCACCACGCTCTTGACGGTAGAGAGGGACTCGAGGAGGTGGAAGTACTCGTTGTAATACGGTGCATCAGTACCCTTCAGTCCGGCTGAAAGCTGCCTAAAGAAAAACTGAAAGATGTCCTTGAGCTCGTTTTGGGTGTAAGGGGCATCGGGAGCGTATAGCCTGAGGATGTCTGCTACGCAGCACGCGGTGTACGCCTTGACGCCTCTGTCCTTGTGGAGAAGGAGGGACGTATTGATGAGTTGGGTGCGCACGGACGAGAGCGAGCTGACATCGACGAGCTCCTGGTCGAGTTCCGCGAGCTCGGTATGGAGGGCCTTGAGTTTCTTGAGGAGCGTGTCGGTGGAAAGGGACTTGCCGACGATCTTCTCGTTAAAAATAAGCTTCTTAGAGGGCGCCGAGGCGGTACGCGTTTGCGCCACCATCGTCGTGGACGTCGAGAGAGACAAGAAGTGAGACGTGATCGGCAGGGAGTCGCTTGACGGTCAACGCGTCCGAGCGCGTTGGTCCCTGAGCCGGTCGGAGATTGAATATTGGGTGATGGTTCAGTGTCCGACTGCCAGCGTCGATCTGTGGCTAGTCGTTTTACAAGGCCGTCGATGATTGAATTGTCACCGAGGAGCTCAGCTCGAGGCCGTTTGTCGAGAAAGACTGGTCAGGAAAGTCTGGAGCTGCTCGACCCCACTTTGAGAATTGAAACTCCGTCTTGCCGTCCGTCTATCTGTAGGTGACTAAACGGCATCGCTGCAAGAGGCCGTACAAGTTGCCAGCCAATTCCACGACCGGAACATACCCTTGTCTCATGGCCTCACAAATCCTCGCACAAAAGGAGCGCAAGCTCTTCACGGAGCTCTTGCAGGCGTACGAACACAAGCAGCTCTCCAAAGGACGCAAAATCGCTGACCAGATCCTCAAGAAATATCCGCAACATGGCGGTGAGCTCGTCCATGATCGCCTTGCCCTGTTTTTGCTCCAACTTGTCGCATAGAAACCATGTGCATGAAGGGCCTTATCATGGTTCACCTTGGCGAGCGCGAAGCAGGCATAGTTCTGATCAAGGATGGCATGCGTAAAGACCTTCAATCGCATATATGTTGGCACGTTTGGGCCCTCGTACAAAAGGGTGAACACAATTACGATGAAGCTCTCAAATCCTATACGATGGCACTCAAGATCGACAAGGTGAGCATATACGCGGCATCTCTGCGCATTACAACTGACTCCGAGAGTTGCAGGACAACTTCAATATTATTCGAGAAACATCGATTCTCCAAACGCATACTCGCCAATATGACGCGCTCGTTGAATCGCGGCTACACATGCTTCGTTTGCGCCCTTACTTACGCGTTCACTGGATTGGCGTCGCGCTTGCGTACAAATTAGCCGGAAATGTGGCAGAAGCAAGACGTTTCTTGGATCATATAGATGATTTCTTACGGGTATGATTTGACTATCGCTGCGTCACTGTCCCCGTTTATTTTGTATCTTAGAACATTCCTACCCGCGATCCCGAGTACGGAGAACTAGTTTTCTTCCATATTCGCATATTGGAGGAGCTGGGAGAATGGCAGGAAGCTCTAGCCTTGCTGGATAAGAAGGCAAAGGACAGACTGTTGGTTGATCGTCCAACAATCGTAGAATTCAGAGGTGAGCAATGATTGATTACCTACCATCGATCTGCCGACCCCGCATACAAGCACGTCTCTTCGGAAAACTGAAGTCATCCGCTGATGCGGACAGCACACAAAAGGAGGAATGGACCGAGGCAGCTGCACAGTCGTGGAGAGAACTTATCGATCAAAATTCCGACTGTGAAGACTATTACAAGGGTTTCCTTGCAAATGCTGGCATCGATCTTGGTAATGCGCACAATACTTACGTCCTTGGACGCAGTCTTACGCCATGAAAGACAGTCTGACTGAGGAGTCACGAACAAAAGCCCTTGACATTCTCGAGGAGTTCTCGTCCGGGCACCCAAAGGCGAATACACACCAACGACTAGCCCTGACCATAGCGGAAGGTAACACAGATTCTATTTCACGGTATGCCTTTTAAGCCATCTGCAGGTGAAAAGTTCAGGGAATTAGTGAGGCCCTATCTCGAGCGCGCACTTCAGAAAGGGATACCCTCCCTCTTTAGCGACGTCAAGACCCTCTATACAGATCCGTTCAAGCTCCAGGCGATCCAGGACATTGTCGAAGATATCCGATTGAATGTCTCATCGACAACATCTTTAGACCCCACAATCTATCTCTGGACGCTCTACTTTCTTGCGCAACACTACTCCTCTCTGAGACAACATGAAATGTCGCTCGAGATTATCCGCATTGCAATGGAACATACACCGTCGCTGCCTGAACTGTATGTCACTAAGGCGCGCGTATTGAAGCGGTCTGGAGATCCTTATGGGGCGCTGCGTGCTATGGACGACGCTCGGAAGCTCGACGGGCAAGATCGGTATGTGAACACCAAGTCGGGTAAATACCGTTTGCGCGCAGGCATGATCAGCGAAGCAGACGAGGTATTGGGGCTATTCACCAAGGTTGACATTCCCGCATACGCTGTCACCTACCCCACATTACTGACCTGCGCCTTCAGAAAGGCGTACTCCCTAGCGCAGACCTGTTAGAAATGCAAGCGTTGCATTATCTTACGGAGGTGGGCGACGCACACAGACGACTGGGAAGGTATCACCTTGCGCTCAAGACATACTACTCCATCCAAAAGGTACGGGCCTCATTGTCCGATGCGTCCCCTCAGCGTTGGAATATTACTTTCAGATGTTCCACGGGTTCCGTGAGGATCAATACGACTTCCACATGTATTCGCTCCGTATCAACATGTTTAATTCTTACCTTGCGTGCGTCAATGCCTGCCCCGGTGACTTGAAGCGATCTGTGATCCATCTCACTTTTTTACAGCATGTTGAAGTGGGAGGACACTCTCCACTCTCACCCAGCATACATTCACGCTGTGGTGTGGAGCACTCGAGTAACGCCTTTTTTTTTACGCGAGCATCCTACATTAATGGTATTCGTGTCCAGATATGGATTCTACTCCATGACGATCCTTCACTAGTCAAAACCCTACAGCCGCCAGGTACGGCTTCCCTTCCCTTCCAACCCCATCGCACTATATCCCCTTCCTAATCGATCTCCTCCTTGCAGAACCATCGAGCGAAGTGTCCAGGAAGGCGCTCAACAAGGCAAAGAAGGCGGCACACAAGGCAACGGTCGAACCCACACAAGAGGTGGACGATGCGAACGCACAAAAAGGTGAGTTCAGGTTTCATTCTTTTGTCTTCATTATGTCATCCTCCGGTTAGCAGTTCGAGCGAAGCAAACGGAAGACAAAGGACTCGAAGCACCTCCACCCAAGGACGACGATCCGGAGGGATTGAAGCTCGTCACGGCGGACGACCCGTTGGAACGAGCGAGCAAGTGCCTAGTGTCCCTCGGCGAGTTTGGGAAGGACAATATAGACGTGAACGTGGTCTCGTTTGACATTGCGATACGACAGAGTGCGTTTTCCATGAGGATGTTTTTTTGAGAAGGACTTGAGGCGCTTTGTAGAGAAGTATCTGAAAGCCACGCAGGCGCTTCGTCGCGCATACACGCGCGATCCACACCATCCTGAAGTCCACGTCCGCATCGTGGAGCTAGTGCAGAAAGGTGGGTGGCCTCTGCCCCAAGCGTCCACACCGGCGTGTTTACCAACGTGATTCGTTGCAGTGACTTCCGCAAACAACATCCCCGAACCTGTCAAGTCCGTGCTCGAAGACTCCGTAGCTATGTTGAAGCCCACTGAGGTCTCGCCGGACGCCTTCAACTCGCAATACCTGCAGCAGCATCCCTCTTCTGCGCTCGCTATCCTTGCCTCTGCCAAGGTGTCGCGGATGTTGGATGCGCCGAGGGAAGAGGTGGAGAATCTTGTGTTCACGGCGCTCACGGACGGCGTCCAACTTGGTACCGATGTGCGTGGACCACATCTTCACATGTTTTCATAGTTGACTAAACCTCTCCCGACAGCATGCGCTCGAGATCCTGTCCTACCTCGGGCACATTCAATCACCGCGTGCGGACGAGTTCCGGATAGCATGCGATGCCAAGTTTACGCTGAGTAAGGTGTTCAAGAGTAGCGAGGAGCAGGCCGCGCTGAGACGGCAGTGCGTGGATCCGAGGGACGAAAATGAAGTCGAGACCGTGTTTTGAAGGATCACAGGTGCCGCTGCGGCCGCATCCGCAGCAGTAGCATGACTTGTTCA
>JBBPLJ010000683.1:0-12833 GCA_038089715.1 Veloporphyrellus conicus
CCCATATCCGCTGTGGTCGGCCGGACGAAAACCAAAGCTCTTTCCCACTCGTTCTCGCACATCGCATTTTCGCCACCTTCGTTTCCCAATGCGAAACATACGAACCGAGTGATGAAGACCTTAAGTTTATCTTGAAGCTGTCTCATGGCATGTGCAAGTTCTTTCGAGATGAAAGAGAGCAGAGGACGCAGTTTCTGGCCTGTATGAGAGAGTACGGTATCAGCCTGACAGAAGCAAAGATTGAAGGGACCGAATACACGACCGACGGAGACGCCCGCGTCGGTACCCTCCCGTACCTCATTTCTGAGGCGAAGGACTTCGGCGCTTCCAAGGAGGATCCATATATCCAGGCGGCTGCGTACCATCTGGCTGCCACGCGATCACGGCTTCGTGCGTACCCCGACGAGCTGCGCGCCCTACCTTGTATTCTCATATTTTACAATGGTACGTTGCGCTTCCTATTATCCCGCCTCAGCCCTCTGATCTGGTGTGTAGGACCCGTTCTCGGATTCGCGGGATCCATGCTGACAACGGAGTTCGATGTGAACGTTCTGGGACCTATCCTGCCACTGTTCTATCACCGAATGGACATCGACTTGCAGATCCGCTGTGCGAAGATGTTCGGAGCGTTGAAGAATTCGGCCACTGCCTTGAAGGATTATTACGAGAACACCAAACCCGAGTCATTCGTGGATACCCGCTTCCCATGGGTCACGCAGTACGATACAATTGTCGCGCCAACAACCGAGACTCGTGAATACCAGTACCTTCGCCAGATGGGTGGTCATAGCCTTCTCTACATCTGCGAACACATCCATGACAATAAGCGAATACTTGTCAAGTTCGTTCAAACATACTCGAAAGATGCTCATCTGGCGTCTGCGGCTAAAGGTGGAGCTCCCATGTTGCTTGGCTATCGCGATATACTATCCTGTGGCTGGTCCGTTATCGCGATGGAGTTGCTTGAGGGACCGGACTGGGTATCGGGCCTGGAGATCGGCGACGAAGCTGAGCAGCGCATGGTTTGTGACAAGGTCAGGGAGCATGTGCAAACTCTCCATCAACAGGACTTCGTTCATGGCGACATTCGCCCGCAGAACGTTCTTGTGAAGCGTTCTGGCACTGGGCAGGGATATACCTTGTCTGTCCGTCTAGTCGACTTTGACTGGGCAGGGAAAATCACCAAGGCGAAATATCCGTTTCTCGTGAATCCGGATCTTGGTTACGGATTCACGAGGCCAAGTAGCGTCAGAGGAGGCGGCATCATTATTAAAGAACATGATCTTGCTATGGTGGACCTGATGTATGCGTCCGGCCTAGCCCATGTAGTTTTCCATGAATATCAAATGTGAGTGTAATTATTGTTTATGAGAGGCAGCTGTCAGAGAAACTTGTGTTTTTTGGTGACGAAGATTCTGGTGATCAAGATCGGATCTGTGTCAAGTTCGTTCAACGGTATTCGCAGGATGCTCATTGATTTTGCATGGCTTTGGAATGTGCTCCCATGTTACAGGGTTTCGAAACGCTCTCCACTGACTGGTCTATGGTCGTCATGGATGATCTCACAAAACGACTATGAAATGCTGGAATGCAGGCCGCTCTCCAAAACGACCAAGAATCTGATTTCGGAGAAACTGGAGGCATTCCACACAGCAGGACTTGTTCATGGCGATATCCGCAATGTGGTTTCCAAGACGGATGAGATGCAGTTCAAGATTATTGACTTTGACTGAGTGGGCAGAGCAAGTGAAGTGAGGTACCCCTCGTTCCTAAACATGGCGATATGGAGGCCAGCGGGGGCAGTCGATAAAGAGCCGATTTTTGCAGTGCATGATAGAGAGGTGCAGATCATGATCAAGAGATACCGAGAACAGTGACTGTGTACACCAAGGTGCAGATCACAATCAAGAGATACTCGCTGGTACTGATAACGGTGACTGTACACACCAAGGTGCAGATCATAATGAAGAAACACTCGCTGATATTGATAACGGCAACTGCGTAGCTATGATTATTGATTAGTAATGTGGCTATGGCAATGGTTGAAGTACAAAGCTCGAGGAAAATGGCAGAGTTAGATTTTGAAACAAGGTAAAATCAATTGGACTGCGAGCAATGGGATACTGGAGGTTGCAAAGGTCAGGCCTGGGGATGCGCCTGGGAGTAGCACTAGACGTCTCAGACTGTAGGCTGATGCGATGCTTTCCTCGGATTGCAAGTCGCTCCACACTCGATATTGGGCGATTGACAGACTGTCTCAGGGTGCAAATTCTAAGTAGTCCACATGGCTGATCCATCCAACATTGTATCTACAAGGTGATTGAGAGTGAAGCTTTTCCTGACTGGTTACTTTCCCATGGAGGATACGACCCAGACAGGCTAAGGTGCGCCAATATCAAGGTATAAGCATCCGTGCATACAGAAAGTCCTCACCTTTCGGCCATGTGAAACTGGAATATGGACTTGTACCACCCAAATGATATTGAGTCAATAATCCGATTGATCTCGGCACCTCGTAACGACTTTTCGACTTCAGCAAAGCATTAGCACACCATTTTTTAACAGGACAAATCGATTGTCTCTCACAAGTGCCAGATGAATAGGAATGAGGCAAAGAGTATCAACGACCCATTCGACAGCCTTGAAGAGCGATACAGTGCTCCATTTTGCATCAGGGGAGAAGTCGACGATGAAACCGTCAAAGGTGGCTGCTGAAGTGTGGAGCGCCCTAAGCCTATCGTCGCTCGGCTTGCTCGACGTTCTTTCGAACGTCCTGATCATGTCACCAAAGTGGGCTTGATAGCGGTCATGGTCCCGAGCCATAACAAGAGAGTTGATCGTTGACAACGGTCGCTTGAGGAAATGATAGAATGCTAGAACGCTGGACTGCCGGAACAACCGGAAAATATGTCCATACTTCTGTATGGCAAGCAGTCAATGAGACAGTTGTGGACTGTGAGAGGAGTGTCTCCCGGTAACTCGATGCGGCTGCCCTTCTCTCTAAACATGAACTCAGTAACTTTTCGAGGGATGTGAAGCGTAACAGAGCTTCGAGTGTGGGCCGACAAGTCTAGCTTCAGGAGGTAGACAACGAACAGTGCTGAGTCGCAGCTTATTAGAAAAGCACGTCAGGAGCAAAGGCATGAATAAGCATGTTCGACAGCAAGCACAACAAGCTGATCCAGAGGCTCAGAGTTAACTGCTTGTCATTTTATACCTTTCTTGCCGAGAAACGAGGGCGATTGTTCACTTGACTTGTGGTCCTGACTCCTGAAGTCTAGTTCATGAGTGGCAGATAAGCAATAGATGGCAACCTGCGACATCAAATCTCATTGAAGCACCATCCACTTTCCACGGTGAAATCTCAACTTGGAAGTTGAAACGCGAGTCCTCGCTGTGATGATGATCGTACCTAACCGGCCAAACCCATTTGCACATCATCGCGGTATAATTCGGGAAAGTGAGCATGAAGCTGCTCTGAGATCTGAATCCTGTCCATGTTTTCCTAGTGGGAGTAGTAAGTAGCGCATGCATTCCACCGTGGACTTTCTCAGACCAAGTGAGGCGGCCTTCTTAGCTCGACCAATCTTCCGAGCGAACGAATTCGTGCTATTCACAGCCATTGGAGTGTGAAGCCGCGCCCCGTAAGTTGTTATCACGGCGGTTCCCTGGAATCCATAACTTAGGAGTTTTTCGCGCGGCGGATCCGGCGCGCATTTCTATGCTTCATGCGCTTAACGCGCCCAAGGCCTTACCTCCCGTCCGCTTTACCCCTCTGACCCCGCATGACGGCCACTTCCACGAATCTGACATGTCCAAGTGGCAATACCATTAATCCATATTTCTGAAACTCACGGGCATTCAGTATCCGTGGTACACTGCTCTTTTTTTCGGGTATACTCCGCTATCCTGAAGTTGAAACCGCCTTCGATTTCGTCACTTTCCTGCTTCTCTGTGAGATTCCGGGTTCTATCAGGAACATCCATACGGTAGCATTTTGACCTTCCTCGAGAGATCTCAGAGATGAATTCCACATTCAGCTGAATATACTGCATGAAACATGCCGGTCAGATAAGGCAGAAGAAATATGGTCTAATTTCCGGGATATATGAACATATATAGTGGCGGTCAATAGCGTAGGGATACCATATTCTAAGATGTCCTCAGTAACTGTTGACGTGAACACTGGCATTGCAGCGGATAGGTCACTGGACGACGCCTTGCAACCTACCACCAAATTTTCAATCATTGATCACGAGCTAAATCGCCATGGCATGGGCAACTATCACTGGTATGTACATACTGCTGTCATCTTAGTTCCCATTCAAATTCACATTTCTAATTGAAATAATAGGCTGATCTGGGCAATCTGCAGTACCGGATTCTGCTTAGATGTTATGTGGTCACAAGCACTTGCACTTGCGTCATCCAACATTCAGCGTGAATTTGGATTCTCCGATAATAAATTCGGAAACATTGCCGCTGCGTACACTGCTGGCATAATTGTAGGGGCACTCGTATGGGGCACATTGGTTGACGTCGTAGGTTCGTCCGAAATTTGAACACCCTCGCCCAATACCTCAATCGTGTTGATGAATTGACCTAGGTCGTCGGGTGGCCTTCTTTGGTACAACATTGGTCGCCGGCGTGTTTGGAATGTGTCTCGGTGCCGCGGCTTCATACAATGGCTTTCTGGTTATCGTAGCATTCATTGGATTTGGCACTGGGGGGAACGTACCTATTGACTCAACTAGTGGGTGCCTCTATCATTACCCAGATTATTCATATAGTTCATGCACTATTCGCAGTCACTGCTGAGTATCTCCCAAAGGTATTGATTCTTACAGTATATCAAACAGTAACTGACCTTGGATCAGCATCGTTTTTATCTTCTCACAGCGCTTTCGAGTCTCGTTCCAGTCGGGTATATGATATGTACCTTCATCGCTTTCGGGTTCATACCCAATTACTCTTGTTCGACAGACTTGGTGTCCTGTCATCTGACAGGAGGCGCTGAACCTTGCTGTTCAAGGAATGCCAATATGGGGTGGCGATATCTGATTTTCACTGTTTCTTCTATCTCACTAGGGGTTTTCATTGTTCGCTTTTTTATTTTTCCTTTCTATGAATCCCCAAAGTTTCTTGTATCAAAAGGGAATGATCGTGGTGCAGTTGAGGTCCTCCATAAGGTCGCTGCCTTCAACAAACACTCTTGTGACCTGACTGTGGAATCGCTTTATGAACGATGCAAGGAGACTCCAGTCGTGGAAGAAACTGGTTTCTACAGGCGACTCATCGACGAGATCTCCCGACTGAAACTGCTATTTGGGAGCTGGAAGATGGCGCGGGTCACGGTGCTTGTATGGGTTACTTGGATGTTTGATTTCTGGGGTAAGACTTTCATTATTACTACTTCTTCCTCTTAGCATGAAATGAGCAGGCATTTCTATCGGCAACGCGTACCTGCCTACAATTTTGCAGCGGAAGAACGGTGCGGTCCGTATTAGCCTGGAGCAAACATACATCGACTACTTGATCATTTACACCCCTGCAATTGCTGCTACCATTCTATCTATCCTGATGGTCCGTTCCCCTCTTATTGGGCGCAAATGGACTCTCGTTTTCTCATCTATGATGATGAGCATCTTTCTCTTCCTCTATGGTCTCGTAAACACAGAGGCGAGCCATATCGGGTTTAACGCGTTGGAGTTCTTTTTCTTGTGCTTATTCAACTCGGTGGTGAGCAGCCTTCTTGTACCTCGCCACTTTTACGCTGAACGATACATCATAGCTTTTCGGATGGACTCCCGAAGCGTTTCCTACAGCAGTTAGAGGAACAGCAAGCGGCTTGGCTATGATGTTTGCTGGCATATTTGGGATGACTGGACCACTGATGGCTGCGCAACTATTCGCTCGAACCAATGGAAGCAACGCTGCATTGTATCTGGGGGGCAGTGGCCTCCTTGTATGTACGCTTACTTTGCTGTGCCTCCCGACGAAGGACATGATCGCATCACAATAAATCTGGCCTACACAAGTAGATGTATTGTTCGTCATACCTGATCTATGTAGAAGCGATACTGAGACCCAGTGGTAGGAGGGTGGTTCTACCAGCCTTCCTGCATGCCACTATGGGCCAAAATCTGATTTAAGTAGAAGACACGCCCATTTTCCATTTGCCTTCATGACATCGAAGGGGGTATCCCAGAGTCACTTCAATACGTACACCACAGCTATGCACTTGTTCAAACTGGAAGCAGCGAACTGGCCAGGGACCACGCGGAATACATGCTGAGTCGCGGTAGTAGGTTCGGAGGCCGTGACTCGTATGTACAGTTGTGATGAGGCTCTGACACCGCCGAATGAGACTTGCAAACAAACATGGTTGTCAGTGGGATGTTAAGCACCGATCTGGGTGGCCCGGTAAATGTGGAGGTCTTTGAGAATTAGTCTGGTGACCAGCCCGGCTTGCCAACACTGCCAGATGCGTGGTGATCATATCCTGTGCGAATATGCATCAAGCACATTGTTAGCTCAACATAATCCTCAATAGAACAGCCTAAAACAGGCTTCAGAGTCAACTTACCTGCTTACTTTCCGTATGCTCGATCCAAAGACAACCTATATTTCTCGCCCTGTAGCGTACAACTTGGTGATGTCAGCTTTGTAAAAGGATCTTCTCAGACCTTATACAAGCATCGCTGAGCCAGGTAACAATATCCAAGGTTCTCCTCTCGATCAAGCTGCACCAGATTTGACTATGTGACAGCTTCACACGAAATCTACCCGCAAGACTGAGGTGCAAGCACTCACCGGCTGCAGCTTGACCTGTACATTTTTCTAGATCTTCCAAACCTGCTGCTGAAGGTGAATAAAGACTAGTCGCTGGGCAATTGCGGTCAATATCCATGAAAAGGTGGGGAGTAAAGGGTCATGTCTTTGTACAACATAGGTAGCAGAGGGAGTCGGGGACTGGTGTCTGCGCCGATTTGTCATCATTAGTACGGTCTCCCTCAACGACTCCAGCCTCACTGGCATGGAAGGTGACGCTGTAGATACATCCTCTGTAACTCAACCACTGGCATCCGAACGCCCAATGTGGCATCCCCCGTCATATCATGTCACCAGCACCTCGAGCCCTTCGTTATTGTCACATACAACGCCTGAACACGATCCCAATCTCCCAAGCAATTTCGCTCGGACAGCGAAATGGTGAACGTTCCACAAAGTTATCACCCGAGGCATCCTATTGACATGTAAGGCGTACGATGAAGGTGTGGAGACGGTTCCAGCCTGATGGCCCAGTGCGAGAATAGATCATTCCAAATGTTCGCAACGTACGTGCTCTCTTGGCTTTCCTTCTTCTCGCCGCTCCTGGATTAGCCAACAAGATGACAGATCTAAAGTAGGGGAAAGTTGTACGGGTTGTTGGGGTGGTCTTATTTAACCCTCCTGATATCCATACTCTATTGCAGTTCCGTGTACACCCTGGTCCCTGGTACACACCAAAACATTTTTTCAACCTGCTCCGATCGTCGACTTTGTGTGGTATCCAGGCGCATCGTGGCAGCATAACTTGCCTGCATTTTGTTTCGTCGCTTCCATCAGGGACGGTCCTGTCAAGTTGTTGAATGGGACAGACGGCAGGGTGCGCGGGTGAGAACTTGGTTTTCTCAACCCCATCTCACTTTCTCTGCCCAGCTTCGCGCATCATATCCCATTGTCGACCACCGCGAACGATATATTGCGCCCCATTGCTTGGCGTTCAATCTTACGGCCGACAAGTACGTCGTCCTTTCCCTCGTTGAAGGAAACTCTCCACTCAATATCCGACTCGTTTGGGGTTTCGGATGGTCACGCTAGGTTATATTGCGGTTTCGAGGACGCAATCGAGATATTCGATGTGCAGAGACCGGGCGAAGGTGAACGAATGCCAACCACACCTTCCAAGAAAAGTAAAGACGGATTGAAAGGTGAGCGATTCGTCCGTCGATCACGGGTCGTATTTGATACGAATCGACGCCCACCTTGTTTTCTCGTTTCGTCTGTGTTATGGAAAGGCATCGTTTCTACGCTCGCGTTTTCCCAATCTCCAAATTACTATGCAGCTGGGAGCCTTACTCTAGCTTCACCTGTGTCTGACAATATTGCCTTATTCGAGGAATCGGTAGTTGAACCTGTCTTGTCGATAGGAGGCGCAGCAAGATTAGAGAAAGGAGGGGTGACCCAGGTATGTTACATTTCCGACTCATATCCCGTGCATCTAATGCTCAAGTCACGATCTGCCAAATCATCCTCTGTGTCTTCGCATTCACGTCTTCTGTTGAACCACTGGCCATCCTACACGTGTCACTTCCAGTTGATGTTCAATCCCACCCGGCCTCATATTCTGTACGCCGCCTTCAGGCGGAGTGAAAGAATATGGAGCTGGGATCTTCGAGGAGACCCATCCGTACCCCTGTATTGTTTGTCGAGAACGGTCACACCGAACGGATGTGCTGGCAAGAACCTGACGAATCAAAAGAGGCTATTCGATATTGAAAGTACCGGAAAATGGCTAGCTTCTGGGAATCAGGTATGTCAAGCTCCTTCGTTCTTCCACAGAGCGAGCGTACACCGGCTTCTACAGCTCGGAGAGATTATGCTATATGATCTAGAGAGCGAGGACGCTGTACTAAGCGACGGCGAGGTTGGAGGAGAAACAAAACAGATTAGACCTACCTTGATGTACGACGCACACGGTGGTAAGTTGATCAGCCTCCTTTCTTAAGAGTTACCGTTGACACTTCAAACTCGGGATTCCTGCAGACGCTGTCGGAGCCGTCGCGTTCCATCCCCTCGAACCTCTCCTACTCTCGATCTCAGGTTCACGACATTTTGACGTGGGCCCTGCGGCAACTGCACCCGATGATTCTTCATCAGACTCTGAAGGGAGTGACGAATCTGAATCGAGCGAAAATGGTGGCGTCGTGAGGATGAAGGCGCGCCCTCAGCCAACTGTGTGCGATGCATCGATCAAAATATGGGATTTCCATCGTTCCGAGAGTATATGTTAGTCATGATTATAGCAGCATGAACGTTGTGGAACATGTGCCGAATCATATTGACTAGGCGGGCGCCTCAGGACGTTGGGGTATCACACATGAAGAATAGTATGGATTATTGTGATATCAGCAGCACGAGATGGAGGGGCTTAATTTTCGGGTGGGAGCGTTGTCACACGCGGCAAGCTAAAGCAACGGCGC
The DNA here is from genome assembly GCA_038089715.1 of Veloporphyrellus conicus. Classification (NCBI taxonomy): domain Eukaryota; kingdom Fungi; phylum Basidiomycota; class Agaricomycetes; order Boletales; family Boletaceae; genus Veloporphyrellus; species Veloporphyrellus conicus. The sequence goes on from JBBPLJ010000683.1 coordinate 9,246, forward strand.
GGGCAAGGTGGACCGACCGATCTGAAGCATTCACCGGTCTACTGGCTTCGGGCCCAGGACCACAACAAGCTACAACAGTAACATGCAATTTACTCCGAGTGGAACATGGAGGCCCATTTAAATAATATTGGCTCCTGACTTGATCCAGTTCGAGCACATTTTTTCCAAATGTGATGCCAAGTTGGAGCATGATAGGCTCTGTTGCCAGAGTCGTAGGGGTTTTCTATTTTCCTTGACGACGGTAGTCTTTGACCGTGCCGTATGATACGGTACAGAATAGTAGTCTGAAATGAGGACGGGTGACCATCATACAACGATATGCTTTCTTACACTATAGTGGAACGATTTCTATTCCGCTGTCGGAGAATACTTTAGAAACGTGAAATTTGTTTAAGTGTATCAGATAATTTCCTGGTCACCGAGAGGACCATCACCCTATTATTACTCAATGGATCGCAAAACGCTTCTCGTCGACTCCTGTCCAGATTCCCCTTTCAAACCTGATCCATGCTACCTGCCCGCCCTCCAAGTTGAATCCCATCCGATCCGTCCGTCTTTCCACCTACGGTCTCCCTGCGGTAACTTCGGCAAATTCAATCGTAGACATGGTGGCGGGTTGACTGGCCACGGGTTGCGACAATACCCCGAATCCGCTGTCAATTCCCTCCGAGCGATCACGGAGGTCACGGTCATACAACTCCCGCACACTAGTGATAAACCGAGGTATCATGACACATATGATTGTATCAGCAAACATGGTCAGGAAAAACATCCAGGTGCTGTTTGTTGCACTAGGACGACTGATCGCTAATAATGGAGTGACATTGAGGCTAGAGGTTCGGAAGAAGATATCAAGTGGTTAGTACCATAAGCCCCACAACGTGATGATGATGGATAGAAAGGACAGAGAGGTGGAAAGCGAGACATACGCGAGGAAATAAACGATTCCATCTCTCGCGAGTAGTCGGATGTATTGATTAGGCTTCCATTGTTTCGTCACGTTGTACATGTCAACTGACTGCTTCAAAGTCGAGGTGACAGCGAGAACCAAAAGAGTAGTAGCGAGAATAAATCGCGGGAGTTGAACACACAGCGTCAAGTCGAGCAGGATGTTGTGGCTCGAAACATTACAAAAAGAGAAGCCGAAAACCTGGATGACTGTCACTATAGAAAGAGTGGTATCACATGTCCTCATGTGGATAGTGGTAACGAATCAAGACACACCTGAGGAGTGGGTGGTAAGATTGTCATACATACCTGTGACAACAATGGATATGATAGTACGTGGCACATAAAGAAACAGCAGGACACAAAGGATTTTTTTAGATCGACTCCACATTGCATACACGCGCATGATCATCATCACTGATTTGAGAGCAGGGCTCAGATAAATGTGACTCGGAAGGTCAAGACACCTACAATCAGCAGCAATGAGAAATATTTGGAACATCCAGGCGTCTACCAGATACATGATAGTGCCTTGAGAATATCCACACCTCACACTGATGCTGTGGAAGCAATAGATGAATGTACTTACAGCTATGGAATCATCCGAATGCATCAATTAATACAGTTCACAATCTCAGTTTGGATACATACAGCTATCAGAAGATAATCAATATGAATGATACATAACCTGCAAAGCAAAGGCACTCACTCTCTGAGGGCCAGGGATAAACGTGGTACCACCTGTGTTCAATGCGTCAAATAAATCACATCGATTTAATTGTAAACATAGTACCGAGGCTAAAAGTACTAGGCACGGTTTCTTTGTTAGCTTAACGCGCATTAGAGCAACTATCAACTTACATTGCCCAAGACAGACCGAAATAGCGGGCCTAGTACAGAATGGTCGATTCGGAATGCACAGGCGCCAAGGGCTTATACACACTAAAACGAAAATAGTAGAGACCCAGGTCCACTGGGGTCTGCGCTGCGGTACTGTCAACAACGATCTGGTGTTTTAGCATAGTAACTGTCGCTTTCTCACCCAGACATAGTCTACCTTTGAATGCCATCCCTGAGCAAAGCGAAATATGGGGAGTGAAATAACATACCTCGCTCGAAAAGGTGAGGACTGTGGGGGTAAATGAAAATGGATGTTTGGTCCGGGAAGTCTGGTCGGGTGCAGAAGCAATGTCTCACAATAATCATAAACGACGGCAGCAACACAAACAACTGTGCAGGCCTGTAAGATTTATCATAGACCGGAAGTATGAGTGAACATACGGGACGCATAGTTATTCATCTGGCGAGAGTACAAAACAGACTGTAAGGCAGAAGACATAGCAACCAACAGCCTAGGGTCTGCTAGTAGACACGGAAATAGCACGGAAATGCTAAGCGTCGAGGAGGGGAGGCTCAGGCGATTGGGTCTGAAAATCTGTGCCCTTGCAGTTATATCTTCTACTCGGCATATTATCTGTATCCTTCAATACTAACTTAGAACAAAGATTGATGTGAGATCCTGACAGACCCTGACACAGTGCCCAACAACAATGCGATGCAGAAATGATGTATGGTAACGAGAGGAAAAGGGGCCATCATTCGCCTATAGAGAATAAATTTGTTCTGTCTGCCTCGACCGGGAGTTGCAGGTCGTTTCCATGAAGAGGTCTCTATCTAGACCGTTGGTCTTTTGAAGACGCTAGCACAAATGAAATGTTCTTCGCTGAACAACGAGTCGAGGATGATGCCTATGAATTTGTAGTAGCAATAACTAACCATTTGGCCAAAGACAAGAATCAACAGTGGATTCCCTCGCAGAACTTATGGCCACCTCACGTACGTTATCAAGGTCCACGACAAATGTGTAAAAACGGACTGAATAAATAGTTCTGAGGTATGCCCACCCGCCAGTTTCATCCCGGCATCGCCCCAGTGCTGTGCAGTTACTACTGGAAGATTTATTCAGCTGATGGGCGAGCTAAATTATAGCCTGGGCGGAAAAGTGCCATCGTTACGGCCGGCTCGCAGTGCCTATATTTATTCTTTCGTTTGAAATGCGCAGTCAGGATTTTACATGTGACTCCAAACATGCGGCATACACTGGATGATGTGCGCCCGAGCTGTATCCCGTAACCGGTTCCGCACCAAGGAGGATCACGATAAAAATCGCGGATAATGGTGTGATGTCATGTGCAGGTTGCGTAATGTACCAAAGACAAGACTCCTGTGCCCTTGCTCATGTCAGTACGCAGTACGCGAAAAACGCAGAAAAAAACGTGCATGAGAAAGGAGAACTAGGGAATGGCATCACACTCACCCGGACTAATCCGCCATCGCTGGTCTGATACATAGATGAGACCATCCGGCATGAGATGCCGTACTGATATCAAATGGGACATGCCAAAACAGCTTCTATGCGATCATACGGTGCCATATGTCGAGGGAGTTGTGCTCAAAGTCGACGCTACTCACCTGAGCAATCAGAAAGAGCACAAGGCTGGTGACACACCAAGGTTCGTAGACAATCGCAAGGGTCAAATTGCCAATGATCGTTATATCAGAATGGTATATGAAGACCGTTTCGTCCATGAGAAAGCGCATCATATTTACGAGACTAAGCGAATGTCTATTGACACAAAT
>JBBPLJ010000684.1:0-12802 GCA_038089715.1 Veloporphyrellus conicus
TTATTACTAGAGATAAGATAAATAGCATGTTGGATATCAGCAGAGGAAAGCTTTGATGAATGGCCTCCAGTAGACTTTTGAAGGTGAAAACACTTCTTGGAATGAAGCCTGGAGATGATTTCAATGCCAATACCAGTCCTAAAGGCAATGGAATAGATAAAATGGCCAAAATCAAGCTAAGAAAGAATTATGTTGTGTTGGATAGTAAAGAAAGATTGCATAATGGTAGTGGTTGAAAGTGGGGGAATGTTTTTAGACTCAGACATAATGTTTATATATGTATTATTGTTTGTAGCACTTAACAATAGCAACTGTCCACTTATTTCATCAAGCTCTCACCATTTATATTAAAGTCTCAAAACTATTTTAATATACTTGGTATATCTCTACCATTTATGGGTAAAATTACATGATCCAGGCACCCACAGGTAACTCTGAGTATATACTATTTTTTGTCCCACTATAGCTAAGTAAAATTCCCATAGGTGTTGGCAGTATATAAAGTATATTACATCTAGATTAGATATTAGAATAGTTTGAAAGTCATTATAGAATGCCTGGGATATCAAATAGGACAAGGCTACTAGGGAGCTCATACTCAGTATTCCCCCAGATCAAAAAGTCCATATTTAAGTGCATTAAGATGACTCTACTATTTTTTGAGCTACTTTCAAAAAGCTTTTTATCCAATAGAAGGCTAGCACTCATTTTGTTGTCTATGACATGTTTTTTAGCATCTGGAAGCATCCAGAGCAATTCCTACCAGCCCTCAGTGCTTGAATTAAGTAGGCTATGGCCAGAAATCAAGAATTGTGCCCTTCTACCTTTGATCCAACAATTTTGAATAATAAACTATGTTATATAGTTATATGCTTTAAGATAAGACTATATGCATTTTATATACTCTCTTGTACTGTTTACTAATCTAAACAAAGACAAGATCAAAGTAGCATTTCAGACTAAGAAAATCAACATTATCAACACTAGCTTTATAGCCATATCCTCAAATATGTGACTTTTATATAGTTTAAGATATTTGTAAAGAATTATATGGAAAGAAGGATCAAAATTCTAAGAAATGAGAAGGAAGGGGAGTATATAAGCAAAAAGATACTTGAATTCACTAATTTCTATGGTATTAATATTAAAAGTAAGAGAACTCAGAAGAAAAAGCTAGCTAGATTAGGGTTTAAATCTAGAACTATCTAATAGTACTGAGATTATTTTAATCACTAGACTATCCAGCCTTATCACTATCTAAGATGTGTTGACTTAGAATCCAACAATTGCGTACCAGTATATGAGTTAAAGTGCATTTACAGCAAAATGAAATGATAGAATAAGCCAATCAAGTTCTTTCTAAGTGAATTATAGCCATGTTGAAAAAATCAGGATTAGTTATGGCATTCTAAAGTAATATGCTTGTAACACTTATTTATATTTGAAATAGATATTTTATCTCTCCAGTGAAATAGAAAACTCTATATGAACTATGGAATAAATAAAATCTATATGTTTCTTATCTTAGGATATGAGAATATACTATCTATGTGCATATTTAAAAGAATAAATAACTAGCTTTTATTACCCACAATAAAAAATGCATTTTTATTAGCTATTCAGAGAGCTACAAGGGTTAGAAGCTTTATAATCAAGTACATAGTTATCTTAGAATAGGCTAATTTTGATAAATGAATAAGTAGCACCAGTATAACTTATCTATTAGCTGGCATAACATATCTACTAGCCAGTGTAACTTATTTTATTCCTACTAGAGTGACTTACTTCAATAATCCAGTCACTCTTATATTTCCATAGTCTAAAAGTATCTTCTACTCATTTTTAGATCTTTTATATAACTCTTATTATGCCAAAATATCTAATTACTCTACTAGTAGCTAGCCCATCTCTAAAATTACCTAGAGTTATTACTACTGTAGATTTTATGATATACTTACTAGTTAAAAACTATTAGAAATCTTAAGAATAGTGGAAATTGAGTTCTATGCAATTTAAAGGTGATGAAGATGATTTAAACAATAAAGAAGTAGATATGGCCAGTGGTATTATAGTCAATTCACTCCATCTGAGGCTTTTTATAGATATTTTATATAGAAATGATACTTTAGAGTGGAAAAAGGCTATTTTAGCCAAATTAAAGGTCTATAAGATTAATAAGATCTGAATTTTAGTGGCCTAGTCTAAAAACTGATCTGTTATCAGTTATACATCAATTTTTACTTAGAAATAAATATTATGTTGGTGGCTAATTTAAGTATTATAAAGATTGGTTATCTAGTTGCCTAGGGCTTTTCCCAGCATCTAGAATTTAAATATCTTAAGATTTTTGCCTCTATACTACATTTATCTACTTTTAGAGTTATTCTAGCCCTAGCTATACTTCATAACTTCTGTCTCTGATTTATAGAAGTCTTTAATACCTATTTTAATAGAGATATAAACTATAATAGCTATATAGTATAGCTAGAAGGATTTATATAGAGATATCCCAAAGAAATAGTATGTTTGCTCAAAAATCACCCTATGGTACTAAATAGGGTTGAAATCATTGGAATTACAAAATATATACCACTTTGATACCTATAGGTCTTAAATAGACCTATTTGAATGTAGCTATCTATATATTTATTCAACATAAAGTCTATATTATTCTACCTATCTTTGTGAATAATATAATATTTGTATTAATTTTTTTGCTAGCAATTAAGCAGACCATTGCAGATTTGGCCACCTACTTTAAATTTTATGATTTTTGGCCCATAACTTAGCTATTAGATATCCAAATCACTTTAAATCACTTCAAATGGTTCTTAATCATCCTTCAGCCTTAATGCTGCACAGAGATACTTTTTCACTATGATGTATTAAATTATAATCTAGTTTCTACTCTCATGACACCTGATCTATGCCTCTTATATGATCAGAGTCTTACAACTATAGAAAAATATACTTTGATATATTTCATTAACTATAGAAATGCATTGGATTCTTTGTAGTACCTTTTTTACCCTACTCACCCAAATATTATCTATACTATTGGCTAGCTCCTATTATTTACTTTAGATTTAGATATAGCTTACTAGAATATGGTCAAATATCTATTCCACTATATTAAGGGCACTATAGAATACTCCCTTACTTATACTTCTAATTTCAGTTAATTCTAGCTTTTTTTCACTTATTCTAATATAAATTATAATGATTGCAAGGATATTAGCTAATCTACTAGTACATTTATCATCAAGATTGGGACTATTATGATTTTCTAGATATTTAAATATTAGTCTATTATTACTCTATCTACCTAAAAGCAAAATATATAACTATTTAGAAGGCTAATAAGAAAATAGTTTGGATATGCAAGATACTAGAGAATCTAGGCTTTTTTATTACCACTCCCACTATTCTTCTTATAAACAAATAATCTATCATCTAAATAGCTAAATATTTTAAACATTATAGGCAAATAAAGTAGCTTAATCTCTCATGCTTTTGATTATATAATATAGTGGATAAAGACACCATTTCCTCAGATTATATATATACTAGTGAGATAGTCATAAATTTACTTATCAAAACCTTTTTTTGACCTAAAGTGGAGGAGCTCTATATATCTATGAAACTGGGCATATTTAGAGGAAGCTAGCAGATATTGGGAGAATTGTGTAATTAAGGGGGAGTATTAGAATAAAATAATTGTATAGTAGTTATAAGCATACTTAAGCAATACTATAGCTACTCTATTATAATATTTTATATTGATATATTACTATTTGGATTACATCCTCTAAAATTTATGAGTCTAGTATTAGAACTCTGTAATTTATTTTACTGGACTTCAGATAATATAATATATTTGCTCTAGCTTAGCTATTTTAATATAGTTTCTTTCACTAGACTCTAACTATCCAAAATAGCTATCAAATAATATCTATGGGAGTTGGACTACTCTATAGTGATATTTTGCATATCCTGTAGAATCTATGAGTCTAGTATTAGAACTCTTTAGTTTGTTCTACTAGGCCATAGATAATATAATATATTTACTTTAGCTTAGCTATTCTAATATAGTTTTTTTCCTGAACTCCAACTACCTAAAGTGGCTATCTAATAATATCTATAGAAGTAATCAAAGTAGGATATCTGATAGTGGAGTTACTATCTATTCTAGTATAATTAGGATATACTCTGACTTTTTAATATCCTTATATTCTACTCTTTCTAAAAAGAAAGAAAATATGCAATAGATAGCTCCTTATCTTTATTAGCATTCTAGGAAAGATTTAGAGATGTTAGAGAGCTATTCTGAATAGCTAGAGTTTAGTATAAGATCCAAATAGTAATATATAAATATAAAATATTATTATAAACTAGATATAACTCACAAGTATGTAATTACTTTATATATATTGATACTTCTTCTTAATTGCATAACTTTCCCACCTCCTGCTAGCTCCCCCTAAATACACCTAGTCTTATATATAAATACACAAAACTTCTCTACTTTTGGATAAGACAAGGCCTTTGTTAGTAAATTTGCAATTATTTTACTAGTATATATATAATTGGAGGAAATAATACCTTGGTTCACCACATTACATAGCCAGAACCAAAAGAAATCAAGCTACTTTATATACTTATAATATTTAAAATATTTGACTATTTAGATGGTAGATTAATTATCTATGAAGAGGATAGAAGAAGTAGTGATAAAGAAGCCCAGTTTCTATAGTAACTTATATATTCAGTCTGCCTATCATCTTACTAGCCTTACTAGTATCTATATACTTCATTTGAGTAGTAGATAGAGCAATAGTGGACTAATATATATCTAGAAAACTACATCAGTCTCTATTTTAATAATAAATAGATTTGTAGATTACTTAGTATTTTTGTAACCATCATAGTTGATATCAAAATAAGTAGAAAAGAGCTGGAACTATAAGTAATAAAGTAGTTTATAGTACCTTTGATATAGTGGAATAAATATTTGACTATATTCTAGTAGGCTATATCTAGATCTGAAGTAATTAATCTGAGCTAGTAAATAGTATAGAAAAAATACTGCAAAAGCCCAATATATCTCTATAGTTAATAGAATATATAAAAGCATGTTCTTCTGCAGATATGGAACTCTAATCATGTGAGAGGTATAAATAAGATATTATAGAAGCAAAAACAAGATTATAGTCTGATAAATCATAGTAAATAAGTATCTTTGCATAATACTAAGATTAGGAGATGATTAATAACCATTTGGAGTAACTTAGGTTATTTAAATATGTAATAGCTTAATTATGAGCCCCAAGTCCCTTAGTTTGAAGTAAGTGGTCAAATTTGCAATGGCCTGCTTAATTACTAGCAAAAAAATTAATATCAAAATAATATTATTTACAAAAATAAATAAGATGATCTAGACTTCATCTTAGATAAATATATAGATAGTTGCATTTGAATAGATATATTTGAAGCCCATAGACTCCAAAATAGTATATATTTCATAATTCCAGTAAATTTCACCCTATTTAATACTATAAAGTAACTTTTAAGTAAACATATTATTGTCTTGCACAAATCCTTTTAACTAGTCCATATAGTTATCACAGTCCATATCCCCATTGATATAGACATTAAAAATATCCACAGATCAGAGATAAAGATTATAGAGTATAATTAGAGCCAAAATAACTCTAAGAGTAGACAAATATACCATAAAGGTAAAATCCTGAGATATTTAAATTCTAGATGCTGGAAGAAGCTCTAAATAACTAGATGATCTTTGCAATACTCAAATAAGTTATTAGCATGATATTTTCAAGTAAAAACCTATATAAAATCAATAATAGATTGATTTTTAAGCTAGGGTATTAGAATTAAAATTCTATTAATCTTGTGAGCCTTGAATTTATTCAAAGTAGCCTTTCTCCACTCCATAGTGTCATCTTTACATAAGTTATCTGCAAAAGAACTAGAATATAGTGAATTAATAGTAAAACCATGGGCTATATCACTTTTTTATTATTTAAATCCTTTTTATTACCTCTATATTATATAGGGCTTAGTTTCCACCATTCCCAAGGTTTTTAATAGTTTGTAACTGGTAAGCACATCCCAATATCTATCAAAGTGACCACTCTAGGTGGCTCTGAAGATAGGCTAGTTAGTAGTAGAGTTACTAGGCATTTTAATATAATTAGGGCTTATTTTGTTTCTTAATATTCTTATTATTTTGCTTTCCTTAAGAAGGCAAAACCTGCATAACAAATAGCTCCTTATCTTTATTAGCATTTCATAAAAGGTTTAAATGTGAGTAAAGGATGCTTTTAGGCTATAGAAGTATAGAGGTGGCTACATTATTGATGTAAATCATACTAGTAGAGATAAAGCAAGTTATACTAGCTAGTGGGTAAGTTATGCTGGTAATACTTGTTTATTTATTGAACTTAGTATATTCTGAGATGATTATATGGTTTATAGTGGAGTTGTCAAACTTTCAGCCCTTGCAATCATTTGAATAGCTAATAAAAACATACTTTTCATAATAGAAGATAAAAGTTAGTTATCTCTTTGAATATGCATATATGTGATATATTTATATGTTCTAAGATAAAAGACATCTGATTTCCATCCATTCCAGAGTTTATAGGGAATCTTTTTCTTTATTATAGAAATAAAACATTTATTCCATATATATACAAATACTGCAAGTATTTTGCTCTAGAATACTATAACTAATCCAGATTTCTTTAACATTACAGTAATTTACTTAGAAAGGAGTTGCTTGATTTGTTCTGCCACTCTATTCTGCTATAAACATATTCAAACTATATATTAACACTTAATATTATATAAATTGGTAAATTTAAGTATCTTTATATATATATACTCCTCTTTCTTATTATCTCTTAGAGTTTTGATTGTTTTCTCTGTTTGATTCTCTGTAAATGCCTTAAACTACTTAAAAGCAGAAAAAATATTGGATTTGGCCTTAATAGGCAAAATAAAATGAAATCTAGAGATATTATCAATACATATAATTCAGTTATGGAATTCTAAGATAAAGGGGTAAGAAACAATATAAACATTACTGTGGACAAGTTCTAGAGGGCAGAAAGTATGTTAGAAGCTATTAGGAAAGAGATTTGGTGTATATTTTACTAGTTAAATATAGTTTACAAACTATATCTAATGCAGTTTTGATATTCAGCTGCATTTTAGTCATTATTTTGCACTTATATAGGGCTTTGATATTACACAGATTATAATGAGCCAATTTGTGATACTATAGAGACAAATTAAGTATTGTAGTAGTTACTAAATATGTACACTCAATAATAGACACTATTATACTGCTAAAAAATATAGTAGTATGCTTGTTGATTGATACAACAAATAGAAGTGGTCTATTAGAGTAAGATAAGAAAAATATAATAAATTAATGGTTATAATAAACCTAAAGTGATAAATTAGATATAAGACTACTAGAAAGTTATTTTGAAGATCTAGGATATATAAAATATTGCTAAACTTAACTGACCTCCCTTTCTTTCTCTTTAGTATTGGATATAATACCATTGAACTGACTTTAGCTAAATAAATCATAGTATTATCTATAAGCTGGATTAGAATATATTTAAGAGTCTAGTTATAAAGCTAGGATTGATAGGGTATCATATGACAAGTAGTATCTATATATATATTCTAATTAATATTAGCATTAAATTAGAGTGGGGAAAGTGAATTACTAGGATCTAAGAAATAAAAACTTGCATTTTCTATATTTTCTATCATTTTCTAAACACTTCCACTATCAGTTGCTAGAGTTAAAAGTATTGTGGTCATGTTAGCCTAATTTGAATGTATAGTATTTGAGAGTATCTTGATGACTTATAATTTTTCTTTGTATATTGAAGATTTTTACACTTGCAAATATAGTGGCCTAGGTAGTTATAAAAGGAGTAGAGTAAGGATGGGGGATAAGTGCAGCTAAAAGAGGTTATAAACAGAGTAGAGATAAAAAAGGCTATAGTAGCTATAGGACCAGATTTTTTATTAATTTTCTTGATCTAAAATGGTACTTTGATCTTAACCTTGTTTAAATCAGTTAGAAGTGTAAGAAAGAAGATAAAATGCATATAATCCAGTCTTAAAGCATATAATATGATTATGTAATACAGCTTATTTTTCAAAGTGGTTAAATTAAAGATAAAGAGATATAACTTATGAATTCTAATCATAGCCTACTCAACTCAAGCACTAAGGGCTAGTAGAGACTTCTCTACATGCTTTCTAATGCTAAAAAATTCATTATAAGTAAGAAAACAAGTACTAGTCTTCTATTGAATAAAAAGCTTCTTAAAGGTTATCTAAATAGTAGTAGGGTTATTCTAGTATACTTAAATATGTATTTGTTGATCTGGGAAGATGCTGAGTATAAGCTCACCAGTTATTTTGTTCTACTTAATATGCTAGATATTTTACTTCTTAATATTACTAGAGTACTTATTCTTACTATTAATAAGATACTAAAGCCCTTTAAAGTGAAGTAAAGCATTTATCTCTTCACTCCAGATGGTGTAGTTGCTATTTAAAAGAGAGGAAATATGGTGGGCATGAGATTCAGTGGCTATTGATAGAATAAAAGGGCAAAAATGGAAAAAGCAAGAGAATTTAAGAAAAAATATAAAGAGTGAAAATTTTTTTTGCTTTAAATATAAATAATGAAAGGAACAATGGAGCATAGTTAAATTGTGTAGCTTATAACCTATTAGATAGCTATTCTAGATAGCTAGAGTCCAATGAAAAAAATTATATTAGAATCAATAGAGTAGAGTGAATATATCAAATTATCTAAAGTTTAGTAAAAGAAACTAAAGAATTCTAATACTAAACTCATAGGTTTTATAGGATACAATCCAAATAGCAATATATAGACACAAATCATTGCCACAGTGGCTAAAGTATAATCAAAGTATGATTTATAAGTATATAATTATCTTATTCTAATATATTGTATTATTAAGCTACATTTCAGTGATCATATTGTAATTATAGAGTACTTTGACATTAGTTAGATTGTGATGGGCAGATCTATGAAGAGATAAGTCAAGAGTAAAAGTAGTTGCTAGATACACAAATTTAGTAAGAGACTTTATAACTTTGTTCAAAAATACTATATTGTACTCATTTATTAGCATATCATAAAGTGGCCAAAGTATAACTTAACTGTAATTCACAAGTATGTAATTACCTTATTTTAATAAGAAATGTAATTGAAATGATATTCTAAGATCATTTAGACAAAGAGAGGTAAAAATGAGGATAATGGTAGAAGTCAAAGAAAGTAAAGTATATTAAGTAAAAGTTTCTTAGTTTAGAAGCAAATAAAGATAAGGGAATAATATGTAGTTTAAAGTATGGGGCTTATAACTTGTTAAATAGCAATTTTAGATAGCTAAAGTCTAGTAGAAGAAACTAAACGGTTCTAATACTAGACTTAGAGATTTTATAGGATATGATTTAAATAATAACATATAAGTACAAAATATTACTATAAAATAATCAAAGTATAACTCAAGCAAAACTCACAAGTATATAATTATCTTGTTCTAATATCATAAGCATATCAAGTAGCTTAATCTATCTTGATTCTGGCTGTATATTATAGTGGATTAAGATACCATTTCCTCCAATTATATATACACTAGTGATATAATTGCTAATTTACTCATTAAAGCCTTATCTTATCTTAAAATGGAGAAGTTCTATATATCTATGAGACTAGATATATCTAAAGAGAGTTAGCAGGTATTAAAAGAATTGTACAATTAAGAGGGAGTATTAGAATAAGGTGATTGTATACTTATGAGTTATGCTTAAGTCATATATAGTTTAAGAGTATTCATAGTAGAATGGAGTAATAGAATAAGTAAATTGAGTTTTTTCTGAGTAAATTATAGCTATATTAAAGGAATCTCAATTAGCCATGGCTTTCTGAGGTAAGATACTTGCAACACTTATAAATATCTGAAATAGATATTCTACTTCTATAATAGGGAAGAAAATCCCCTATAAACTCTAAAATGGATGCAAATAAGATATTTCTTATCTAAGAGTATGGAAATATACTATCTATATATATATTCAGTAGGATAATTATACTGCACTAACTCCTTACTATGAAAAGTATATATTTATTGGCTATCTAGAGGATTATAAGGGCTACAAGTTTTATAATCCAACTACAAAATATATAATTATCTGAGAATATACTAATTTTAATGACTAGACAAGTACTACTAGTATAATTCATGGACTATAATGTCTATATGATGTTAAAAAGTAGAAGAACTTAAAGAGAAAAGTTAGCCAGACCAGAACTTAAACCTAGGAATACCCAATAGTACTGGGATCATCTTAACCACTAGACTACCTAGCTTTGTCACTATCTGAGATGTATTGGCTTAGAATCCAACATACCCCCCTAAGGCCATATATTTGGTAATATGATAAGGATCAGCTTGTATCCATGTTTCTCCTTGGCACAAAGGCCAAAGTACTTGGGGCTCATAACCTATTAAACAGTTGAATAGTATAACTGGAGTTCAGAGTTGAAGACTATCAATTAATATAGTTAAAAGCACATATATCTGAAGTCCAGAGTTAAAGACTGAAAAGTCTTGACACTGGACTCATAAATTCTACTCTAAGTGCAAAATACAATAATAACAATAACAAGAAAATGCCATAATATGGCTAAAATGCAAAATAAAGGTACAACTAACCAATAAGTGGTCAGTTGTAATCAGTGTATGATCAGTGTGATTAGTGTGTGTTAAGTGAATTAAATGGTGATTAGATGCACAATAAATGTATCCAATATATGAAATAGCTAGAAGAATTTATAGAGGGAAACCTCAAAAATATGGTGTATTTGCTTATAAGCTACTGTATGATATTAAATAGAGTGGAAATTACTGGAATTGTAAAATATACACCACTTTAAAGTCTATGTACTTCAAACAGATCTATTCAAATATAGCTATCTATATATTTGTTTAAGATAAAGTCTACATCATCTTACTCATCTTTATGAATAATGTAATATTTATATCCACCTCTCTACTAGTACTTAAGCAGACCATTATAGATTTGGCCACCTACTTCAAACTTTGTAACTTCATGCCCACAACTAAGCTATTCAATATTTCTCAACCATTTTCTAGTCTTAGCACTATATAAAGATGCTTGTCCCCTATGATTTATCAGATTATAATATAGTTTTTTTTTTCATAATATCTAATTTATGCCTCTTATATGATCAAAGTCCCAGAACTGCAAAAAGCATACTTTTATATATTGTGTTGACTATGAAGCTGTATTAGACTCTTTATAGTATTCTTTCTATATTATCACTTAAATATCATTTATACTATTAGCCAGCTTGTCTCTTTTACTTCAGATCCAGATATAATATACTAGAATATGATTAAACATCTATTTAGCTATATCAAGGGTACTATAAACTACTCTATCATCTATACTTCTGATCCCACTTAATTTCAGCTCTCTAACACTTATTCTGATATAAATTATGGTAATTGCAAAGATACTAGTTATTTTACTAATATATTTATTATCAAGATTAGAACTAGTGCAGTTTCCTAGATGTCTAAATATTAGTTCATTATTGTGTTAAACAGTTGGATAGTACAACTAAAGTCCAGAGTGAAAGACTATAAATCAATATAGGCAAAAGCACATATATATAAAGTCTAGAGTTAAAAACTAAAGAGTTTTGACACCAAACTTGCAGATTCTACTCTAAGTGCAAACTACAATAATAAACAACAACAAGAAAATGCCATAATGTGGCTTAAATGTAAAATAAAGGTACAACTGACTAGCTAGTGGTCAGTTGTGATCAGAGAGTAATTAGAGAGTCATTACTGTGATTAGTATGTGTTAAGTGAATTAAATGATGATCAGATGTGCAATTAGTGCATCTAATACTCTCCCCTCATTGTGTATTTCTCTATAAACTAGTTAATTGCACCTTAATACATCCAATCCTATGTAGGAATAGAATTACTCAACTTTAGATTAAGTTAATGCCTTTGTGAGCAAATCAGCAGGTACCTCACCAGTTAGCACATGAGTATGTGCAATAGCCCTCTAATCCACCATATTTCTAAGCTAGAATCAGGAAAGATCCAGCTACTTTATCCTACCATAATGTTTTATATTTAACCACTATGATAATACTCTGATTGTTCACATAAAGAATTAATGACCCTGGGAGTACAGATCTGAGTTCCTACAGCATCTTATATATCCAGACAATTTCCTTACCAGCCTTACAGGCTGCCATATATTCTACTTCAGTAATAGATAAAGCAATAATAGACTGGTGCTTGGATATTTATAAAACAACCCTAGTTCCAATCTTGACAATATAGGAATCAGTGAAGCATCCAGAGTCCTTGCTATTAGAATAAAGTGAATACATACTTGTAAGTTATGCTTGAGTCATGCTTTAGTCACACTATGGTGATGTTTTATATATATATATTACTATTTGGATCACATCCTATAGAATCTATAAGTTCAGTATTAGAACTCTTTAGTTTTTTCCACTGGACTCTAAATAATACTTTATATTTGCTCTAATCTAGCTTTTCTGGGCTACTCTCAAAACTTGCTATATCTAGCAGAATACCAGCATATTATTTGTGGCCTATGATGAGTTCTTTAGTAGTAGGATGCTCCACTAACTTTGATT
>JBBPLJ010000686.1:0-12754 GCA_038089715.1 Veloporphyrellus conicus
GGTCCGAGCGAGTCAGCGGTACTAGTAGCAAGCTCGGAGGACTTAGAGAGTTTTGCTGGGCAAGAATACAGAGTCAAAGGGGCGGGCTTCACTGCGCTCGACGAAAGTGCACAAGCCTGTTACAGTTGAATTGTTCATAATGTATGCCATCATACTGTATAAATCCCATACTGTATTGACTTTTCATACGTCCCATTGTGGGCGGTGCGTAATTTGTGAAATTTTGTGTAATGTATAATGTATTGGGTTTGCACGGCGAATATACATCATGACACTCAAATTTAGCAGTACGGGTTACTCATTAGGCCTCAAGTTGCATCACGCATGTCATAACTAATGCCGCAGCAACTGCTCATCTTTCTTCTTGAATCATGGACTCTTGCCATTACTTGCGATACCAATCCATTCAGTCTTCTTTGCTGGTACAGTCATTGTGATGTCACACATTTGTCCTGAGTCACAGGGGTCACACCGTGGGACATTTTCTGCACTGTATTAAGGGTGGTCCCGCCGCTATACATTATGAGCAATTCAACTATACTGCATTCAAGCTGGAGTTCTTGATAAACGTGACCTTCATGTCGAGCCACTGCGACGTGCCACCACCACACTCCCAAATCTGCTACTACGTGTGTATCATCAAGCATCCGTGTATGAATCGTACGGTGGCTTCTACGCGAATGTTATGGCCTTCGCAAAGACTAGTGTTGTCTCACTCTGGAAGGGCGTTTCGCCCCGTCTTCACGACGCTCGAGAAGAACGCGTCTGCCAGCGGACCCATTTATCTTGGCGACGACCGCCTTCTGCAATACCACCAAAGCAGAGTCTACTCAAGGGACCATGAACCAAGACACTTTCTGCGCCCTGTCCAATCGGCGCTCTAGTAAAATGGAGTGCGGGCACGGACTTGTTCTGGTTAGTCCATTCGAAGGGGATCGCTTGATTTCGGGCATCTCAGGGACTCTAATTCGTACCTCCGATTGTGCCGTTTTCTTGGGGGCACCTGTCAGAGATCTGCCCAACGATGGCACGGTGCGGCGGAAGGTGTACAATCGTGTAAACAGCCAAGATACCTGACGCAGATCGAGAGCCACGTCAATTGAAGGTGTTCACGTTCGGACCAATAGTTCACCGCATTCAAGCACGTCAGTGGTGGGTCCTTTGGTATCGATGTTGGCGGGGGACTCATCCTCTGTTGCAGCATTTATTGTCTGTCCCGTGGGGTGTACGATGTGAGACAAACTATCGACATCATCGAGGGGGCTCTGAAAGAGTCTATGCGAATGCCCTGGTGTGAGGTTGCCTCCGCCAGTCCGTCATTCCCGCTGACCAATTTAGACGCACTGAACAACCTTCATCTCCGTAGCGTTATGTATGTATTCCTGCAGCCTTGCCCATTATACTATTCATGGGGAAAAAAAACCTTCATGTAACTTGATTGTTCTTTTGTTTCCCGGGGTTTCGTTTGACTGAGTCCTGCCTAGCAACCGGCTGTGGAGCATATACACCTGACACTGCCTGTGCCTTCTGATCGAGACGGTTCTGCCTGAAAATGAAGCTCGGGCTGTTCGAGAATGACTGGTCACGTCTAGATAAAAAACGACAAATCAAAGGTCGGGGCTCCGCATTCTAGCTTGATCAAGCCCCTCGGCTCGGCTCGAGCCAATGTTAATGATCTTGGATCGAATTTGCTCAACCGTCAAGGCCGTTCAGCACGTTTTCGTGGCGAGGTCGAGATGATCAATTGGTCGGCAAATCATTACCATGCCGCGGGGCATGGAGCAGTGGAGAAAGACGTTTGCTGATTGCGTCTGAACGTCAAAGGACCCGGAATTGCCCGCATGACGTTGAAGTTCACAACCATACCTTTAATTGTAAGAAAAGGGAAAAGAAACATGTATATGTAAGGGGCAAGCTTAGACCGGAACACCTGGTGTGTTGTCCGCCTGTTCGTCGTCGTCGTCCTCATAAAATTGGTTGTCTTCCTCGTCCATCGACTCTTTTAACTAGTAGCACACGAACGGGTCAATGAGGCATACGAACGCGACGTACAAGACTCACCATCTCGAGGAGCTCGTGACACTCGTTCAGGTGGGCCATGACGATGCCCTGGCCTTCTGGCACGTTGCCATCGTGACCCACGAACTTGCCGTCCTTGCGCATGGAGTCGATCTGATGCAGTGCCAATTGATACTTTGGAGACGGGTTAGGTCGTCTCATGAGCTTATGCGACAGAGGCGTACTGGATAGAGGTCGCGGGGACTAAACGGTCCACCGTGCTTGTGTACTTCGTTGAGGCACTTCTTGACAGTCGAGAGCTTGTTGGCCTAGGGGAAGCGTTGGTCAGGATTGACGTAGAGATGAGCGAGAAGATTGTACAATGGGCATCAGTTCCTCCGACACAGGCACGCTCGACGAAAGCAACTGATATATGAGACCGTAACATCGCCTCAAAAGGTAGAGCAAAACCTAAGCGCCAACAATGAGCACAGAACAGAGAGTAAATGGAACTACCCACGTATTGCCCCGGGGGACGATTTCCGTCAGCATCCACAAACTTGCCGTCGATTCTCATCTTGTCGATCTCTTGGAGACTAAGAGAATAACTATATAGATCCGTTTCACGGAGGCTCCATCGATGCGTGAGGACGAGGTTCTCGAGTTCTAAACGGAGCTCGGTGAGGCGGTCGTGTATTGGCTTGAGGGAACTGGCGACGTTCTTGGACTCGTCTTGAGCCTTGATTTGTTGCACGATGTCAAAGCAGTCTTCGAGAAGCGACGAGCACACTGCCTGTGAGCCAGGTACGATGCCTCCTGGTCCAAGGAATTTGCCGTCGACACGTTTCCTAATGGATAGATCAGTTGTTGTCTTGGAAGGAAAGGGGATGCGCAACGTGTCGATCTTGCGAAGCTCTTCGGCCAGAGGCTTGAGACCGGCCTTGTGGGAACCCTCTTTTGTAGCGAGGCTTACAAGTTGCCGTCGGATGACGATCAGACGATCGTGGATGGGAATAAGCTCGACGGATATTTCAGACAAGGAGTCTTGGAGAGAGCGGACGATGGCATCTGTGGGAATGGCAAGGGAAAGCATCGCGCCGACCTAAATGGTGCAATCGACGTCGGGTAGGAGAGGAAGCTGCGCACCACATTCGTTGAGTTGCCGTTCGAGCAACTTGGTCATGGCGACGGGATGCTTGCCGCTCTCGGCGTCGTGCTGGACGACAGCGCGTAGTTCACCTAACCGGCGTTGGAATGGCATCAGATCGGACTCGTTGTAGAGGCCGGATTCCTCGAGATGGGTGATGATTTGCTGAAGGGATGGCGTCAGTACGTGTTCTACATAATCGATAGTGCAATGACAAGAGCGTCACATCTGCTTGAAAAGGGTCAGGACTAGCAGCAACTGCAGGGACTAAAGCGGAGGTCCCCGGTGGGGGATGGAGAAGAAAGGAGAGTGGGTGAGCGGGCACTAACGCGCATAGAGGCTAGTTGGGAATAGACGGCGGGGCATTCTTTGGTGCGGCCGAGGGTGAGATAGCAGAGCGAGAGGAGGTGAAAGACGTCTGCAAGGGTGGTGTCTACGCGGTTGTTGCAGCTGGTGCTGTCGTCGCGAATGTCGTTCAATTTGGTGACTCATCTGGGGTCGGGTTGGGTTGTGGGGAGAAGCAGGGTGGGACAGACCTTGGTTGAGGACGGCGTGGTAGAGGGCGTTGACCTCGGATGGCTTGATGAACTCTGCGCGGTCTCGCTTGAGGGCAGTGAGCCGGTTTCGAATGCTGGGCAGGGTAAGGGGCAAGGGGGGACGAATGGCGAAAAGAGCACGCACTTGATGACGGCCTCGAGGATGGGCAGCTCTGGGATATAAATGGGGTGAGGGGGGGCGACAGAGAGGCTCGTGAAGCTCACCCTCTTGTGTCACCGGCGCAGTCATCGTGCAAAAACGCGACTCGTTATCGGATCATGATCACAAAAGGCAACGTCGGCTTCCTTTCCCACGGTCACCGACCAGTTGATTTAAACCGCGTCCAGTGCCTACATCCACCCCTCGTCCTCAGCCCACCAACACCATGGAAAAGATCAAAGAGGTCCGTCTTCGCCGCCCTCGCTTGCCCCTGCTGACGACCCCTCCAGAAAATGAACGGCCTCCGCGCAGAGGCCGACGCTGCCGTCACCCGCGCAGAAGCAGCAGAAGCCAAGAACAAGACATACGAACAACAGCTCCTCGAGCGAGATCAGACCATCACTTCCCTCCAGGTGCAGATCGCCCGTCTCGATGCCGAACTCCAGTCCGCCGAAGAGAAGCTTGCCCAGGCCAAGACCGCCCAGGAGGACGGCGAGCACTCAAAGACCACAAATGACAGCCTCGCCCGAAAGATTGTCCTCCTCGAGGAGGAGCTCGACGCGGCAGAGAAGAACGTCAAGGAGACCACCGAGAAGTCAGTCGTTCTGTGATCGCAAGATCTATCCCTCATCGCGTCCCCTAGATTGCGTCAGGTCGATGTCAAGGCCGAGCACTTTGAGCGTCAGGTGCAGCGCGCAGAGCAAGAGCGCGATCAGTGGGAGCAAAAGTTCGAGGTATGGCTCTGGGTGCTCGTTCATGGTCCCGCGTCTCATGTTTCCCCCTAGGACGCGCTTGCCAAGTACAAGGCCTCCCAGAATGAGCTGGACGAGCTGATGAAGACCATGGAAGGCATCTGAATACTAGTCCTCTCTTGCATCTCCCCATCTCACTCCACAAGGTCACATCTGCGGCGATTTCACGGCTTGTACAACTACCTCCCCCATTTACACTCTCCTTACTTTAATTACTATCATGGAATTTACCAATAAAAGCCTATCCAACGCGAATCCCATCAACGTTTAATTCTCGCATGAACTGCGGTACAATGAGTGTAGAAATATACATGTACGGACTTGGGTAGGTCGATCAAGTGCTAAACTTGAGGGAAATAGAATTGACGCAATGGCGTTCGTCCGCTGTCACCGCTCGTTCATCAATGGTCCGGATCAACGAACACGCAACGTACTGGGCGTAGCGAACCCTTCGCCTTTGAAAACATGTCCCAAATGCCCCCCACAGGCGGTGCAGGTAATCTCTGTTCTGACCATGCCGCGCGTCCGATCTTCATGCCGGCTCACAGCACCAGGAATGGCTGCGATCTTCAATAAGCGACCAAAAACCACGGCGGACGGTCGGACAGCAGACGATACCATCAAAAAAGGCCGGCCATCCACAGCCACTCTTGAACTTGGTGTTGCTCTTGTAGAGCGGCGTCCCACAGCCAGCGCAGGTGTAGGTACCCTCTCCAGTAGTGTTCTCGTATGTTCCCGTCCCTGGCGGCTCTGTCCCTTTCTGTCGCAGAATCCTAAACTGTGGACTGTCAGTGCACCATATCATCACTGTGCTGGTGACACACCTGCTCAGGAGTCAGTATTGCACGCCATTCAGACTCGGATTTGGACTTTGATTCGGTCATTCTAGGGGTGGAGTAGTGGAGTGGACGAAGAGCGGTGGGGTGCAGTAGACGCCGTGGAAAGGCAAGCGCCATCATGGTTAGATCCTCTTATAGACGGGCTGGTGGTCAGATCAATGACTCATCCCGATAAGGCAACATCCACCACCTCACCTCCTGGCTTAAATTCACACCAGTCCATTATAGGACGTCTTGGAACAAGTCATGAAGTCAGAGCTATCCAGAAGAGACATTGATCTTGGATGGCACTTTCGACGAGCTGAGCGATGCACCCAGTGATGGTTGGCTCATCCAGTACAATGGATGACTGCATTGGCCATTGGCAAGCCGGACGTCTTGTATTTACCCTGCAGTTTGAACATCTCACTGGACCATTGAGTAGTCAGACTCTGCTTGTCTGCTTTTCCTGTCATCTGTGCGTGGATCGCTTACTGCATGGGGCCGCTATATATCTGTCAATGAATTGTACACATGTCAACACTAAGGTATCAGCGCACCCGTATGGGAGTAACGTGATCCCTCTCATTCATTTAACAGCGTCGACTCGCACGTATGATAGTAGTGCACTAGACACCATGCCGCTCACCGAGGAACAGCGTAAAGCGTTGCCGGCGCTGCGCGCCATGTTCACCAGCACCGAGGTGCATTTCGGCAGACCCATGCCATTTGAAGAACGCGCTCGCCTCCCGTTGGCTACAGATTTGCCGGACGACATTGCCACCCGCGTCGAGACAGCCCTGCCACTGTCCACATCCCTTCCCTTTCTTGACCCCAGCGCCTTAAAACAACCCGATCGCGTGCCCATCTTCTTTTATACCCTCCGCACCAGCAACACCGGCACGTCCCCCGCCCCCGAGCGTACCAAGGTCATTTTTTACCTGCATGGTGGGGGAAACTTGCATGGCCACCCCACGGAAGAGATGTACATCAACTTGTTCGCCGCGCTCCTCCGCGCGGCGGCGCGGGATGCCCCGTGTACGGTCATCGCGCCGTGCTACCGTCTGGCCACCGTCCCCGAAAACAGGTTCCCAGCCGCTGTGCAGGATGTCATGGCCGCCTATGACCATGTAATTTGTCAGGGATACAAGCCGTCGAATATCACCGTCGCGGGCGATAGCGCAGGTGGGAACCACGGTGGGTGCTTCCGACGCGTTGATGTGTACACCGCGTTGACAGGCACGCAGCGCTGATATTGACCCACCTCGCCTTGCATTCCGATCGACCAGCGCCCAATGGTGTCGTCGTTATTTCGCCCGCGTCCATGCAGGAATACGACCACCTGAGCGAGCATGCCAAGGCACAGGGTGACACCGACCTTCTCACGCCCCAAATGTACCAGACAGCATCGGCGCTGTACGTCCGTGACACGGGCTTCGCAGCCACCGACCCGCTCGTGTCGGGGTCCCTGCTCGCCTTTACTGAGGCGTGGCCCAAGACGCTCATCCTGGTCGGCACGGGCGACTACCTGATCGATGCATCCAGGCTGCTGAAGGCGCGGCTGGCGAGTGCGAAGCGGCAGGTGGAACTGGTCGAGTATGACGAGCGGCCGCACGCCTGGTGGTTGGCGGTCTCTGTCTTTCCAGAAGAAGTACGAGATGCGGCGGAGAGGGTCGCACGGGTCGTGCATGGGCCGTCGTCCTGCCGCCTCTAGATGTGATGTCTCGCGGACGGATGTACTAGTATGAATACCTGAACGTTAACATTCGAGTTGGTAACTGTCATCAATGATCCGGCTGAACCCCCACCGGACCATGATCCGGGCTGGTCAAGGGGAGAAACAGTTGCCACTGCCTCCAGGACGCCCCAGCGACCCACAAAAAGTCTTTATCTGATCCGACTCATAAAAGGAGTTCCCGGATCATGACAGTAATCAGGCAGAGCTAAGAATACTCAGGCACCTGACGATTGAACCAAACGGGGGACCCGGTGCCCTCACCATCACCATCATCACCATCACCATCGTTATCACCCCTATGCCACTTACGGACGCACAGCGAGATGCATTGCCAGCGGTACGCGCCATGTTCAGCGGGGGCTTATTTCCGTTAGGCACTGCCCAGTCTGTGGACGAGCGTGCGCGAGCACCAGATCCAGCGAGCATTCCGTCGGACGTCGCTATCCGGGTAGAGATCGCCCCTCCCACCGCGCGGCCGCCACACCCGCTTCTCCGAGTCGGGGTGAGCGGCGCACTCAAGACACCGGAGCGCGTCCCTCTCTTTTTCTACTCCCTCCGCGATGGGGATGGCGAGATCGGGGACGGAGATGGAGACGTAGCGGACACCCGCGTCCTATTCTTCATCCACGGCGGGGGGAACATCGTCGGCCACCCCGTCCACCACGCACCGTTTTTACGCTTCTCCATCCATCTGCTCCGTACCCTCGTCTCGCGGTCGGGTCAAGGGGGAGCCAAATGTGTGCTGATCGCGCCGAGCTACCGTCTCGCGACGGTCCCCGAGAACACCTTCCCCGCTGCGCTGCAGGACATCGTGGCCGCGTACGACTACGTCCTCGCCAAGGGCTACAACGCCTCTAATATCGTCATTGCAGGCGACAGCGCCGGGGGCAATCATGGTCCGTGTCGTTTTGTGAACATATGGCGGGGATCAGCGATTGACGCCCTTCCAGCGATCGTGCTGACGCATCTTGTCTTGGAGTCCGACAGACCGCCGCCCCGTGGCATCGTCCCCATCGCACCGTTTTCTATCCAGGCATTTGATCGCCTGAGCGAGCACGCCAAGGCGCAAGCTAGCAACGACATCGTCGCCGTGGCTCTAACGGAGCTGATGTCAAAGACCTACGTCGGGGATTCGGGTGTGGCACTCACAGATCCTCTCGTGTCGGGGACCTTTATCCCCTTCACTGCGTCTTGGCCCAAGACACTGATCCTCATCGGCTCCGGGGACCAGCTAATCGATGCCTCCCGCGAGCTGGAAAAGCGCCTTGCGGCCCTAAACCGGCCAGTCGAGCTCATCGAATACGACGAACGTCCCCATGGGTGGTGGGTTCTGCCACACATCTTTCCAGAGGACATTCAAGATGCGGCAGAGAGAATCGCCCAATTCGTTCTCAACTAGCGCGACTACACATACTTATCACTCTGATTCGCCATGTCAAGTAGACAGCCTAATTACACTCCTCGAGCAATGTAAGATGATTACCAAAGTCCAAAACCTGGACCAACGTGTACATGATCAGCGACATATATCCCTGATCTAACTACCCAAACACCAACCCAAAGCCTGGCGAGCCCGAATTAACAAAAGCGAACTAAACGACTCCGGCGGCCGACCTGAAAGGAATGCTAATGCACAGACAAGGACAAAGATTTAATAAGCAAAGTGTCAGCACGGGTGCTGTGGTATCCAAGAGTATTGCAGCGTAATTGAAATGTGCCATAGTTAAGGAGGGTAGATAAGGACACGGCCTGGAAATCCATATTGGGTCAAGGTAATGTGAAGTGCGGGTGCGGGTGAGCAGTGGAGACACCCATTAAGCAATGGGCTAAACTAATTCTGTCGCAGGCGAGATGTTCACAGGAGATGCAATAAATGGAGGATACATGCCATCTCAAGCGTCGATTGCCACGGGGCTTGAACCAATTATGTGTCGGCGCATGAGGTTTGTCGCACGATCATGAGTAAGCCTTCTCGGAGAGCCTACTATCCATCGGGACACGGTTGTCCCCTTCAGACGAGTCGTGCACAATAGGGCCAATGTCTAGTGCGTCTTGATCCGAAGTCGTGGGTGTGACGGGTCTCGAGGCGACGAAAGACGTCGTGGCTGTGGTGGATGTCACTACCTGGTTATGCGGATAATACGACCGGCGCTTCATCTTTTTGAAATCGTATGAAGTAAATCTAAAAATATGTGAGTAAGAGTGGCGACTGGGAAGAAACAATAGCTTACTGTTCCTCCATTTGCCGCATCTCTGCGCTTAGTGTATTGACATCACGGGCCTTCCGTTGCTTAGCTTTGAGGGGATTGTCTTCAAGCAATAGCTCTTCGAGTTCATGTGAAGCGTCAAAATTAGCCTTCTTCGACTGCGGGAAGGTAGTAACGGTGAGCACAGTGTATGAAAATGGAACTAGGCGAGAAAGGTTCCCATGGGGATAAGCGAACGCACATCAGGCGTAAAGGGAGGAAGTAGCTCCTTGTTTTCGAGAGCCTGCCAATCGATGGGCTGGAACCAAGGGTGCTGTCGCACTTCGTCAAAGCCTTCGCCCGATTTCCATCCGAAACGTTTGACTGTGTCTCGTTCCAAGAGCTTTCGTGCGTGTCAGCAAATGCGGACGAAAGGGAGAAAAGGGACTCACGCCCTTGAGGACTTGCATACCTGGCCGACTGCACTTTTTGTCGGCATCTTCGGGAAATCTAAGGCTGTCCTTTGATATGGCGTGGGTCAAGTCACTGTTCGTTTTGCCTCTGAATGGTCGACGACCAAAGAGGAGTTCGTAAGCGCAGACACCAAGAGACCACCAGTCAATATGGTAGGTGTAACCACGCTTTGCAAGAATCTCCGGTGCCATGTAGGCCATGCTGCCTGCTACGCCGTTCAATAAGCGACGCTCGGAGTAGTGGACGGCGATGTTGAAGTCTGTGAGATGGGCGTGGCCACGCTCATCGAGGAGAATATTGTCGGGCTTGAGATCCCTGAGAGAGAGGTGGTGGGCAAGAGGAGCAAGAAAAGGGGGGACGACGCACCGATGCATAATGTGGTTCTCATGAAGGAACGCAAGGGCAGAGGATATTTGGGCGACATAAAATCGGACAGTGTCTTCCGATAGGGCACCTAGGCGGTCGAGATGGACTGCAGGAACGGTGAGGGACAAAGGGAAGGAGGAAGCGAAGAGGAAGACGGACAACGTAAATCACCGCCGAGCATGAGATCGAGGACAAAGAAACAGTTTTCATCGTCTTGGAAAGCATATCGAAGGTTGACGACAAAGGGATGATCGATCTGTAAGGGGGATGGATAAATTGGGAGAGCGGAGGCGGGGCAAAACAGACTTCTTCGAGAAGACGGCGTTCTTGTATGATGTTAGCAACGGCCCTCATCTTGACACACTTTGACTTGTTTATGTACTTGAGGGCATAGAGCTCGCGAGTTTGTTTGTGCTGGACCATCCGGACCTGGACAAGGTGGGTGGGGAGCTAGGGAGAGATGGGGGGAGGTACCTTTCCGAATGCGCCCTTGCCGACACATCGCAGGAGGACAAAGTGGAAGAGATTGACGTCGCCTTCAAAGTCGACGGGCTGGGGAGGATGTGGGACAGGGCGGCAGGTGTGATTGGGGGACTCACTGGTGGGCGACAGCAGACGGCACCCATTGGAGGGGAATGACGAGAGAAGAAGTAAAAAGACAAACAAACAAAACTTAGCGAAGAGGCGGCCTCGATGGGTCAGGGCGAATCACGTGGTCTCGGGTGGAGAGACGGATCACTGTCACACTCCGTGACAGACGTGACACCCATGTCGATGAGCCGTCCCCTGGTGGTGTTTGGGCCGTCTGGTGTCGGAAAGGGCACCCTCCTCACCCGTCTCTTTGCCGACATCCCAGACACGTTTGGTTTCAGCGTGTCTCGTATGTCATTCCTTTCCGTCCTATCCCCCCCCTCACACATCCCCATCAGACACCACCAGGCACCCCCGCCCTGGCGAGACAGACGGGAAGGAATACCACTTTGTCTCTGTCGACAAGTTCAAGACCCTCCTCACCGATAACGCCTTTATCGAGCATGCCCAGTTCTCTGCAAACTTTTACGGCACCTCCAGGCAAGCTGTCGCCGCAGTCCGCGATTCGGGCAGGCGGTGCGTGCTTGATATCGACGCTCAGGTACATCCCTGCAACCCATCCATACCCACGCTCACCCCCTGCAGGGCGTCAGGCAAGTTAAGCAGACAGATCTGAATCCCGTCTACCTCTTCATCTCCCCGCCCGACATGACCACTCTTCGCAACCGATTGCGCGGTCGGGGCACCGATGGTGAAGAGGCCATCCAGCGACGTCTTGCATCGGCGCTCGCAGAGATCGAGTATGCACGGCAGCCCGGCACGTGTGACTGTGTCATCGTCAACGATAACCTCGACAGAGCCTATGCATCTTTTAAAAAGATCGCTCTCGGGCAAGACATTGAAAGCGAGGTTATACCTCCTCTGGACGATTAATTAGATCAATGTTACTTTGATACCATCATAGATAGGTGTCCGAAATCTAACTCTTTGTAGACTGTATGCGCTGTGCATCGCCTCACATCCTGAATCGCAAGTATGCCATGAGCACTGCAGAACAGCCCGTCACTACTTCCGAGTCAGTCTCTTGTTTGTAACCAATGGATGCGCCACACGCACCGAACCCAACCAAGTACTGCAGCGTAGTAGCCTATAAAAAGTTAAATCTGAGCAACCACACTCGTCCGACTCACACACGCTTACCTTGGACGCCTGGATTGCCGTCCGCAGATTCGCAATCTCTTGCTCGATTCTCGTGTCCACCTCCTTGATCTTGAGTTCCTGCCCACTGCTCTCCTCCCTCATCCGTCCCTTTTCAAGGTTCAGATCCAACCGCACACCTGCCTGTGTTCGCGTGATTTCCTCCCGAAGTCGCTGCTTCAGCTTCCCCATGTCCACCTGCAGTCGATCACTCTCCGCCTTGATCATCGCCAGATCATTCTTCTCCATCAATTGCAGCTCCGATTTAAGCTGTGCAAAATCTACTTGCTGGGTATATTGGTGCTGCACAGCTCCGTCAATTCTTCGCCCGAGTCTAACGAGCACTGAAGCGTCCGAGTACAAACCTTCTCTTGGTCCGCCTTGGTCACCATATTGCTCGTCATGTTGCGGATGCTCTCGTCGATGACCTCTGCCATGGCAGACATGATCCCCTCGGCTTGCTGTCGGTTCAGCCCTTCCCGTTCCAGGCGCTGCACAAAGTGGTGTGTGTCAAAATGAAAGTCATGGCGCGCAGAACTTGCTCGAAACGCCCGCGTCGATGGTGGTGTGGCTATCAATGAACGTAGTGGTGGTCTTGTCCTTTGTGCATATAAAAATGTGTGCGCCAGTCGGGTGCTCATTAGTGTTGTAGACGTAGTGCGTGGGAATACTTGCGCCACGACCATGTACGTTTTACTTCCGGTTCAAGTTCTTGTCTAGTGTCCAACGTCCAATGTATGTTGGCCTCACTCCGTTGTCACTTATTGGATATCCTATCTTGACGGGGAAACAGCTGACGGGTACGAGTTTTTCCATAATTCACCTGACAGGTTCCCACTTTTTTTGGCATA
>JBBPLJ010000688.1:0-12717 GCA_038089715.1 Veloporphyrellus conicus
GTTCAAACCTGAAGAAAAAAATATCGAAGTGATGAGTAACGGGCTCGCTAACACGCATATATGTGCATTTGAGGTGTGATCGAGAGACAAGTTTAAATTAATCAGTTGGGGAACCGGAAATGCCTAACTTGAGTATCGATCTCGCATCTATTGAGAATTGGCATGGCCCTGTGAGATGCATAGAAAGGGACTCATTCGCCTTGGGTAGAGCCTCTCCTCGGGAACTTTCCATTCTTCCCGAGTGCAGTCTGGTGCCTCGCGCACAAGTATTGAATGTGTATATGACATCGTGAAATTGAGCTGGAAACACTGACCATGCAAACTTCTTCCTTACCTTGTCAAAAATCACCATACCGACGAACCCCCGTTGCTCGTGAATGATGACCTATGGCTGAACTGCGGGTAAGAGAACCCGATAAACCAGGGACATTATTGATGGTGTGTACCAACTAAATTACTGTACTCCAGCTGTTATGATAACCGCAGAGGAGCTCAAATTCTTTTCTTCTCTTTGTCATTACAATTATGATTACATTCCAGAACATTCTGCAGCGGAAGCTTTAGCTTTCGACTAGATAAGTCTTTCTCTCTTCTGCTGCTTCATTATCTCCCAATCATATGCCTTACCTTTACCTTGGGACTATCTCTCCACCTCATGTCTCTTATCATGGGTAGTTTCCCCATTTGTCCACATAGCCTAGATAGCCCTGTACTATATAAGGCCTTTTGATATGGCGAGATCTTCAGCTTTTCCTATGCAATTGATATTTTTATCTTCTGTGTAGTGATCTGCCTTGGGCATGATTCCCCTAGGGATTTCTACTAGTCTTCATTCTACTATTGAGTGGACACTATTCACAGGGCAAGGGTAACTCAGGATCTTGTATGTATATTATTAGCATAAGTCTAGACTGGTATAGAGCCCAGCTAGCACTCAACACCACTGATAACATAGGACAGTATAAGAGCATAACCATTGTTGCAAGCCGCAGGTAATAAGGACCGCATAAGTCTGGTTTAGTTTAGATGGATTGTTACACAGAGCATAACAAAAGGAAAAGCTCTTCCTTAGGTCCTCACCACTGAGTGCCAGGGCATCACCATCCACTATGGCAACCAAACTCTTCAGAGAAGAGAGAGAACATATTCTCAAAGAGGCGAGAAACTGGTGACTAGCTAAAGAAAGAGTAGAAGCCCAAAAGGTCTGAGAGGCACAAAAAGAATCCACATGAGAAAAAAAACAGAAGAAATGAGAAGGAGTCTATCTGCCACCACTCCTAGAAACAGTGTTTAGCAGGGGAGCATCTAGAGAACCTATTCCAGTAATACAAGTAAGCACATCATCATTAGAATCAACCTTGGCAGCAGCACTAGGAGCCTTCCCTCAAACAAAGAAGGAAGCACCATCTAGACTCCAATGAATTTGGGCTCTAGAGGATCAGATTGACTATCCAGATCACCAAAACCCTGATGCTTGGTTAACCTCATTCAAGTGGAATGACCTCCTCTATCACACTGAAGTAGAAGATCTCACTGAATCAGAAAAGAAAGTACAAGCCTTTCAATTTGCCAAACTATAAGGAAAGAGACCTTTTACCCCACTCGACAAATCACCACCTCCTCCCCCACCTCCTGCCATACCAAGTGGCCTTGACAGCAAACCAATGGCAAACAAACTCCTCAAAGTGGTGTTACTCAAAGACTTCTCTGGCAAGTCTGCCGATGGGAAGATATGGATTGAGAGCATGGACATCTACTTCAAGCTATATACTCCTACTCCACCTGACTCGAACAAAATCACCATGTGTCTAAACCGAATATCCAAAGCACTGAACTTCATAGAAACATTCTGACTGGACATAACCAGCCAAACAGCAAAAGATGACGACTATCTAGCCTTCAAGAAAAGATTCCTTGAAGCATTCTCCCCCAAAGAAACCACTACCAAAGCATTCAACAGACTGGCTATGATAAGAGCCAAAGGACTGTTGTTGGCAGAAATAGATGAATACAACAACAAGGTAAAATTACTCATATCCCAGTTAGGAATCAGTGATAAAAATTCAAAAATCCACTACTATATCAAAGAACTTCCCTTCCAAACCATCCAGTGGATCTACCAAGGACAAGAAACACCTAACATTCTTGCAAAATAGATGTCCTGAGCAATCAACTATGCTGCTCAGCGAGAAAAAATATTGGCAGTATGAAATCAAAGGTTCTATGGGAATTACAGAGGAAAGAGCACAGGAACGAGAGAATGAGATCCAGATATCATGGATGTCGACACTATCTCCTTCCAACAGCAATATTGAACTCCCATTAATTGGGCTCAGGCCATTAGAGAAGGAAGGTGCTTTGTCTGCAACAAAAAAGAATACAGTGCCAAGAATCATCCTCAATCCTCCAACTCTGCCTGATCTTTACCTCCCTGATCTCCTTGAAACCCAGCCAGATTTGCTGCTAGGGGAGTATCTGTCCCGGCTAATGAACAAGGAGCTAGATCAAGCAGGACAAATAAAATTGACAAAGATCTTACTAAATATGTGTGAGCCCTCACCCTTGAAAAGAAAAAGAATCCTAAAGAGATCAAAGAGTCTCTTTGAATAATCTACAATGAACTGGAGAGAGATGGGTTGAAAAGCGACCAAGAAACAGTTGTGGCCAGAGTTGAGATGGGCCAAACCCACAAGGATTTTTAAAGAGAGAGGATCGATTAGAGATGTCAATACTCTCAGAACAAATCTTGTTTGTAATTTCTAGTGCCAAAAATTCAATAAAGATCTCTTTCTCCATAGCACCCAGAAAGACAAACAAAGTCTCGCATCACACCGCACTAATTGACTCCAGAGCAACAAACAACTTTATCGATCCAATACTAGCCAGGAAATTAGAACTCCCCTTTCAAGAGCTGGATGAACCATAGCAAGCCATCAATGCTAATGGGACTCTTAATGTAGCTGGACAAATATGGTTCCTCATCAAACTAAGGATGTGGATAGAC
Source organism: Veloporphyrellus conicus (assembly GCA_038089715.1). Lineage (NCBI taxonomy): Eukaryota > Fungi > Basidiomycota > Agaricomycetes > Boletales > Boletaceae > Veloporphyrellus > Veloporphyrellus conicus. The sequence goes on from JBBPLJ010000688.1 coordinate 3,005, forward strand.
CAACAGGGATACAAAGAAACATTCTTTGTTATAAGAAACAAAAACAGGATAATCCTTGGACACCCATGGCTAGAGAAACATAATCCATGAATAGATTGGAAAGAGAGGATCATAGAGCTTGACACCCCTTAGACAAACGACAAACAAAGGTTTTTATTGCAATGCTGGTAGAAAGATCTGAATGAAGCAATCAAAGAAGCATATGAGTATCATTACAGGAACCATGATGAATACTGTTGAAAAGTCACCTTTTCTACCACGATTGCCCAGGAGCAACAGAAAGAGGCAGCAGTACTGCTGAAACACTATGAAGATTTCGCCAATGTATTTAAAGAGAATGAACTCAATGAACTCCCACTGGAATGACCTTGGGACCATAAGATCAAAATAAATGACTCCTTTGTGCCACGATGAGCAAAACCGTACTCCCTCACAGAACCAGAATAAGAGGCATGTTCCAAGTTTATCAAAGAATACCTGGCAAAAGGGACTATCATACTGTCAAAGTCTCCTCAAGCTTCGCCATTCTTTTTTGTTCAGAAGAAAACTGGAGACCTTTGTCCTTATTAAGATTACTGCTATCTGAATGGGCATACAGTCAAAAACGCCTATCCACTTCTGCTGATCACCGACCTTATTGACAAACTAGAAGAGAGCAAGTTCTTCACCAAGATAGACATCAGATGGGGGTATAACAACATCCAAATTAAACCAGAAGATAGATGGAAGGCCGCCTTTGTCACCCTTAATGGCCTCTATAAACCAACTATTATATTCTTCGGAATGAGTAATTCCCCTCCTACCTTTTAGGCATTTATGAATGCCATCTTTGCTGATATGATAAACGAGGGATGGTTAGTAATCTATATGGACAATCTAGGGATCAGATCCCCTAACCTCACCACTCACATCAAACGAACCTGACAAGTACTGCAATAGCTATAAGAGCATCAGCTGTCCTGCAAGCTGATCAAGTGCACCTTTGATTTCCCAACATTAGAGTACTTAGGCATGATAGTAGCTCATAACTCTCTACAAATGGACCCCACTAAACTCACTGCCATCAACCAATGGAAATACTCCAGATCAGTAAAAGCAGTCTGTAGTTTCTTAGGTTTCTGTAACTTCTACTGAAAATTCATCCCGGCTTTCTCAGAAGTAGCATGACCTTTCATTGATTTGACCAAGAAAACCATAAAATGGCACTTTGACATACCACAACAAGTGGCATTTAATAAACTAAAGGATATCTTTCACTCAGCCCCTGTATTACAGATGCCCAATCCCAACCTCCCCTACCATGTAATGACTAACACCTCCCTCACTGCCTTAGGAGGAATCCTAATGCAACCAGATGGTAATGGCGACCTCCACCCCATTGCCTATTGATCATTCACTTTCTCTGAGCCAGAACAGAACTACCCCATCTATGATCAGGAACTGCTTGCGGTTATCCACACTTTAGAGGAATGGTGTCATTATCTATATGGAGCCCAACATCCAGTCACCATCCTTACTGATCACAAAAATTTGACATATTTCAAAACTCCTCAAAAACTATCCAGATGACATGCACAGTGGCAATTATTCCTCATGGAATATGACCTCTACTTCTCCTACCAGAAGGGAACCATAATGGAGCCCACCGATGCTCTCTTACAAAACAACAACATTGATACCACCACAGACAACATCAACCAAACCCTTCTCCCTGAACAACTATTCATGAACTCCATCACTGACATTATCGACACCAAACTTGCCCAGTCTACCACCAACGATCCCTTCCTCTTAACCACCCTTCAAGCCATGGCTGCTAATGAACCCCTTAGTTGACTCAAACCAACCAACTTCTCTTGGGATGGGACAACCCTCTTCTATCTCAACAGAGCCTATGTACTGGAGGTGGCCCTCTATACGCTTGTCTCCACCCTTCACACCTCCTCTACTGGAGGATACTTTGGCGCAACCTGTCTCTATGCCTTGCTTGAACAGGACTACTGGTGGCCTGGCCTCCTTACTTATTGCCAAACCTTCATATGAAACTACTCCATTTGCCAGTGGGCAAAATCCAATACCCATTCCACATGCCCCCCTCTCCTCCCCATCCCTTCAGCTGCTACATGCCCTTTTCAACAGATATCAGTGGATCTTATTACGGCCCTTCCCCCAGTTGGCATCATCAACTCTATCATAGTCGTGGTAGACCATGGGCTTAGTAAGGGGGTGCTGTTCATCCCTTGCAATAAAAACATTGATGCCAAGGGAGTCATCCACTTGTTTCTTGAAAATGTCTATAAGAGATTTGGATTATACAATAAAATCATCTCCGATAGAGGCCCCCAATTCACCTCTGCCTTCCAACATGAACTTGCTTGCCTCCTCCAGTATAAACTAGCCCTCTTCTCTACATACCACCCCCAAACCAATGGAGAAACAGAATGAGTCAACCAAGAACTCAAAATCTACCTCCAACTATTCTGTATGAATGAGCTGCATAAATGGCTCGACTACTTATCCCTCGCTGAATTCCACCATAATTTTGTCCCTCATTCCATAACAAAAGTTTCTTCCTTCTCTCTCTGATATGGATATGAACCTCGGGCATACCCTTCCATCAGAAAAACATTCCTCCCTACTTTGGAGACCAGGCTCTCCAACCTGGAATCTACCAGAGACGAAGCGAATGCGGCTTATGAATGAGTACAATGATTGATGGCTAAACAATTCCCTTTCACCCCCATCAATTGACAACTGGGTGACAAAGTCTGGCTGGATGGCTGAAACCTCTGAATTCCATATCTAAATCGAAAGTTGGCACTCAAATGAGAAGGACCCTTTGAGATAACAAGGAAGATCGGATCAGTATCATTCGGACTCTAATTACCACCCACTTGAAAGATTCATAACATGTTCCATATCTCCCTTTTATCTCCTTATCATTGGGATCCCCTGGTCAAAACTCTAGATATGCCACCGCCACCAGACATTATAGACGGAGATAAAAAATATGAAGTAGAATGCTTTATTGCCCATAGAGGACCACAAGGATGATGACAATTCCTAACCGTGTGGAAAGGAATGGGAAACGGGGAAAATACTTGGGAACCAGAGTCTAATTTGGGGTATGCCACAGACCTCCTGAATAAATATAAGAGGTCGCATCCCAATGATTTCACTCTCATCCGCATCCCTTCTCGAAATATCTAACCCCTCCAATGCCCTCTCTCAATCCACCTCCCCTATGTCCCAGATCGAGTATTCCTGGAGCAACGTTGTCCCCCAGAACCCCATACAGTTTACTTATCTCCCCTGCAATATTCAGTACCTCCTCCTCCATGCCATTCTTGACAAGCCACCTGCATACTGGTGGATCTCCAACCACAGTACTGTGGTTTGAAACCCCATCTTGGGAGACCAACTCACTTTATACCATCAAATTGTTTTATCCAAAGCATTTGCTCACTACATCCTCATCTATGCCCCTCAAGACGTCCCCACCCACACAGTCCTCATTGCTTCTCTCACCGATGCCGAAAATCAATGCCTTGCAATTCTCATTACTGAAGGAATTGGAGAAGTTCTCTATTCACTCCCACTCCACCATGTTACCGACATACTCCCACCCCTCCTCACTGCCCTCTCTGCTGAAGAGAGCAACCACTACTACACTGACATACACGACTTTGGACTGTCTGTCAACTGATTGTGGAGAGTGGAGTCTCCATCTCCTGTTCTAGTACCCCTCTCTCAGTGCATCACTGATAGCCCGATGACTTCAGTAGAAGCTCTGCCAGCTCACCCAATGGTACCAAAACTTCAACGAACCAAAAAGAAGAAGCTCTCCATTGCCACATTCAGCCTCGCCTCCTTTGCCATCTATGAACCTGTAGCATGCCCATCTATACCATCCAGCACCCAGGTCATTCCCCAAATTAATTCTGACATACAATCTATCTGTTGGATATGCTATTTGCAAGAGCACAAGGGGATGTTCTGCCCTCAAACTACCTGTTGACTATGTAGCAAATCTGGGCATCCTAAATGATATTGCCCCTAGTACAAATGCCCAGTATGCAAGTGGGATGAAGTAGGACATTATCCACCACAGTATCCAGAGCGAAAGTATTCAGTATGTAGCAGAAAAGGACATGATGATGTGGAATGTAACCTCTCTCAAGCAGACTATGTGGGGGCAGAAGAATGAAATGAGGGAGATCAATCATCTTGAAGATCTCAATCTGGAAGATCAAGAATATGAGGGGGGTAATGTTATGATAACTGCAAAGGAGCTCAAATTCTTTTTTTCTCTTTGTCATTACAATTATAATTACATTCCAGAACATTCTGCAGTGGAAGCTTTAGCTTTTGACTAGATAAGTTTTTCTCTCTTCTACTGCTTCATTATCTCCCAATCATATGCCTTACCTTTACCTTGGGACTATCTCTCCACCTTATGTCTCTTATCACGGGTAGTTTCCCCATTTGTCCACACAGCCTAGATAGTCCTGTACTATATAAGGCCTCTCAATATGGCGAGATCTTCAGCTTTTCCTATGCAATTGATATTCTTATCTCCTGTGTAGTGATTTGCCTTGGGCACAATTCTCCTAGGAATTTCTACTAGTCTTTATCCTACTATTGAGTGGACACTATTCACAGGGCAAGGGTAACTCAGGACCTTGTATGCATATCATTAGTATAAGCCTAGACTGGTATAGAGCCCAACTAGCACTTAATACTGCTAATAACATAGGACAGCATAAGAGCATAACCATCATCACAAGCCACAGGTAACAAGGACCACATAAGTCTAGTTTAGTTTAGATAGATTGTTACACAGAGTGTAACACCAGCAGTTGGGTACAGGCATTCCAAGAGAATTGTACATGCTTTAAGAGAAGAATCAGCATGTTCATCCTACCAGGACAGAAGCTTGTTATTACATTGAGCTGATCTTCCTTTCTTGAGGTATTCCATTCTGGAGCCAGCACATGAGCACACCATAATTAGATATTCAATAGACTATACTTGAGTGCCCCTAGTTGATATGGCTCCGTCCAGCGAGACGTCATGAAGGTTCGAGCACATAATCATGGTGAAGGGATTCTTCCAACCTTGAGGTACCTTGCCAATTAGCTCACCTATGGCATCCTTGATCGTTATTCATGACACTTTGGCACCACTATCGCACCTAAGGAGCATGAAAACTAAGTCTATCCTGTTCAATGCATTCATTCCATTTGGATCCAGCATTAGCACCCCGCATTCCGTGGATGCAAGTCGGCCGGAACAGTTCTCAAGAATGGTGACACCTGTGTGCAGGGGCAACAAGAATGCGGCTATCGCTACCTGATCAGAAGAAACTCACTACTGCTATCCCTCCCCCGGCCACGGTGATCTCAGGTTCCTGGCCAGGCATTTACGGACAAGGAGACTTTCAGCTCGCTTATTGGCTGGTGTTTATGATCGACTGCGAGACGTTAATTGGTACTAGTAGTAGCTTAGACGCACCAACTGAGTATGGGACCCTATTTGAAGGCTTTGCAGAGAGACAATGTTTTCTAACGCATTGGACGTCAGGTGGCATGTCAAGCTGAGGCTTTGAAGATTGTTCCCCACTCAAATACTTTACCCTTGCTAGAGCCTTGCAGGGTGGTGAATATTTGTTCATGTTTTCTCAGCCGTGTCTGTCGATCATCGGGCTTGGAGTTTGATCCGAGTCACCGGGCCGCTGCGACAGAGGCATGTGACGATGAACATTTCGTGCGACCTGTATTTCAGTTCGAATCCGTAAGAATAGCTGAGAGAAACCGAAATATATGTATAGATAGTCTTTGCGCGTGATGCAAACAGTGGGTGGGTGGTGAACTAGGGTGAAGGCGCGGAGCTCCTAACGGCCGCGATCTGCTGCCTACTGCCCAAGAACACCAAGATCCTTTATTACCCCTCATTGGTTCATCCTCGGTTTCAACCCAAAGCCCTTCATCCCCGGTCCACGTTATCCCCCCGCTCTTCTAGCTGAATCCCCTCCGATTCGACCGCGTTCCCCTCCACAGTCTCACCCTGTCCTGAGGCAACATCGGCGAATCCAAGCGCAGAAACTGCAGCTTGTTGACTGGAAACGGACTGGGTTAGCACACCGAATCCGGTGTCAATCCCCTGCCAGCGTTCGCGGAGGTCCCGGTCATATAGCTCCCGTACGTCGATGATAAAGCGAGGCATCATGATGCATATAGCCACAGTAGAAAACGCCTTCAGTAAGAGATAAAAGCTGTTTGTTGTATTGGAAAGGTCAGCTATCAAAGCACTGATATTGAATACTGCCATCCTAGGTATTCAGGGTGAGTAACATAAGCCGGAAAATGTGACAGGGAGGACAACAAGACATACACGAGGAAATAGAGTATCCCATCTCTTACCAGTAGTCGTATGTATCGGTTAGGTCGCCATTGCTTAGTCGCATTGTACACGTTAATCGATTGCTTCAAAGTTTGGATGACTGCCAGCACCAAAAGCGCGGTACCGAGAATTAATCGCGGAAGTTTATCGTACACGGGAAGCAGGGGTGGGACGTCTCTTAGTGAATAACTGCAAAAAAATAGATTGGTGATTTGGATGACCACGACTGCAGAAGGGGCAAAGGACCTCTATGTGAGGTTGCAATAATGGACGCAATTCAAGTTGAAACACACCGGACAAACGAAGCAAAGAATTGTAATAGATACCTGCAAAAACAAACGAAACGATCGTCTGTGATACATAAGTGGACAGCATGACATAAAGGATCATTTTGGATTGATTCCACATTGCATACACCCGCAGAATCATCACCACTGTAATTGCAGAGTGTGGTTAGAGAGTGTGAAAATCAGGGTATAGTACGGATCACTCACAATCAGCAGCGGCCAGAAATATCACATAGCCCCAGTTCGCGACCTGATAAATTTCGGTGCCTTCGGAGTAATCATCAATGACGGTTATTTTGTGGATGGCATTAATTTGATGCGCTCACAACTATGAAAACCATCATCGCCATAGCTCGCAATCTGAGTCTGGATACATACACCTATTGGAAGGTCACTAATGTTAATGATTCGACATGCATAGCAAGAAGCACTGACTCTCTGAGGGCCGGGGATAAGCGTAGTACCATCTGCGAATGTATTCAACCAGCTACATCAACCTTGATCCAATTGTGAATATACCGAGGATACTAAGACTAGAACGCGGATTCATTGTTAGGATTACACGTATTAGGGTAACCACTGACGCACATTGCCCATGACAAACCGACATAACGGACCTGCGAAACAGTTGATTCAGTACATGTACACCGACTCGAGGGTATATACGCACTATAACAAAGAGCGTAGAAACACAGGTCCATGGTCTGCGCTGCGTTATTGTCAGGAATCTAGTACATTTTTGTAAACGTCGCTTCCTCACCCATACGTAGTCTATCTTTGAATACTCTCAGCCAAGGGAAGTGCGGAAAGTGAAATAACATACCTCACTAGAGAGTGTGATGACTACGGAGGTAGAACGAAGATGGTCATGACGATATGAGAAGTATAAACTAGAGTATCTCACGATAGTCATACACGACAGCAGTTACGACAGCAACTGCACGGTCTGTGAGATTTATCATTAACCAGAAGCATGGGTGAGCGTACGGGACGAATAGTTATATATCTGGAAAAACTCCAAAACAGACGCTAAGTCTGAGGACATGGCAGGCCCAATAGAGAAACGACAATAGCATGCAAAGATTAAGAGTTGAGAAGGGGAGGCCATAATTGGCTCAGGACTTATGGTTCTACTCGGCGCATCAGCCAGAACTGATTTGGATCAAAGAGTCTAACGACGATTGTTACGCAATACAGTAGTGATTTGAAATGCAGTGCGAGGCGGCCCTCGCAGCGTTGGTGTGTTTGGACTGATATTTGTATGTGATTGTACGTTTCTGCAGCAATCAGCGAACAAATGGTGAAGGCTCCTACTAAGTACCAATTTTATCTAATGGTCTGAAGGAGCATGATGAATGGATCGCGAATGAAGGCAATGGGTCTGGATTCGAGAAAGAATTTCACTCCAATACTATACAATACTTACCCCACGAAAAAATTGCACTGCCACCCTGAAAGCTACCTTCGTCATCGTACCTTCCTTTCAAAAGCTATATGGGTGCTGAAGAAATGCAAGTGAGTGCCAACTCGGGCGACCGCGATCAGCGGCTACAACACCAACCGTGTGGGTCCGTAAGATCCATTATTAACCACAAGTGTGAGCAAGCGTATGGGATACATAGTGAGAAAGTCACTAGATCAGAGGACATAATAACGGGCGAAAGAGACATGGCACAGAGATTAAGATTCTGGGAGAAAGGGGGGCTGCAATCGGTTCACTGAGATCCCTTGTAGTTGTATTTTCTGCTTGGCGTACCAACCATTTCCCGCGAGACTGATTTGGAACAAAAATTGATGTCAGAGTGATATTCAACAATTATGCGATGCTGGAAGGGTGCATGACGGCAAAATGCAACCCAAGACGACCTCCGCTGGTCCATAGAAGATAAATTTAGTGTACAAATAGCGGGGTCTTTGGTCACGCGAAGCGATCCGGTGCTGTGCGTTGTAGCAGGCTGTGCTACCGGGTCCTTTGAAGTTGGCAGCCCCGGTTGTACATGTTGGTCTTCTGGGTCCAGGGATTGGTTACTTCCTTACACCAAACCATCCCTAGAGATGATCTCCTTCCAAGCCGTCTGAAAATCTATAAACGAAAAAGACATAAGATTCTGAATATGCCAACACATATGCTGTGCGACAGTCAAAGTTACATGAATGGCTGCCCTCGTGTTCGAGTTGGGAGTTCTGGCGCGGAATCGGTTGAGGATTCCATACTGCACAAAGAACGGGGACGCAGTCAGCATCTGGGCTGAGATGCCTTTGGTTCGTAGAACTGTTTTGCAGTAATCTCCAGCAGTATCAACCTGTAGACAGACTTTAAATCAACCACATGCGAAGTTCTTGGGCGAAAAGTAGACCCACTTCTCATCAGGGTGTGATGTAGAGTCTCCAGGTACATGCAAAAAATCATCTACCGGAAGCGACGAGGAGAGTCCCATCTCGATATCTGAAATATAGTCAGCGTCAAATCGAATCGCGTTCGAGTCCGGTAGAGATATACTTCATTGCCTTACCCGTAGCTAGTAGAAGGGCAGCCACTTGGTGACGGTCCCCAGCAGCCCAATGTCGGACCCACCGATTCAGGAGCCTGTTCAACGTTCCGAAGGACCATGACGGATGGAACACGGGTGGTCTGAGCAGGGACTCGGAATTTCACTCCCAGTACAGCTGCAGTACTTACACCACACAAAAGAATTGCGCTTTAGAACACTTCCACCATAGTACTTTCCTTATGAGTGCTGCACCACGATTGTTCAATTGGGAGGCCATTTGCAAGTTCTGTTGCAAGAGTTATGATTACGTGATCCAGTTCGGTCAGTCTCATTACGTAATACACCGACGACACGCGTGAAGAATGCAAGCGAGTTCTCTGTAACTCGGACGCGCGCGATGTTGGGCGCGATACAACGGTATGTGCATCAACGGCGTCAAGGCATCATCCAATCTGCCACGTTTTTGTGTGGCTCCTACGCCTTAACGAAGTATGTCAGCGCGAGACTGGAAGAAATGAAGGACAAGATGCTC
>JBBPLJ010000691.1:0-12676 GCA_038089715.1 Veloporphyrellus conicus
ACTTACCGCGAGCAGCCAAAATAAACTCGACCACGCTTGAAAGAGCCTGCGTGAAAGCTACGATGTAGGCGTGCCACATGTGACAGAGCACGCGTGGATTACTGCTATCTGCCAACGCTTCAAAAAGGACGTTGTGGACCCTAAATTGAAATCAACGAGTCTTGACAAATGTATAGGGCACATGTTGCAATGCACCCACACATGGCCAAGTATTGCAGCATAGCGAAGAAAGAAATAGGCCCACTTGAACGGGCTTTTATTGCGCATACTACAGACGTCGAAAGATCACGTTAGGAAGGGGACCTAGTAAATGACAACCAGGCTTGATACACACACCCAAATATATTGAACATCCTCGTCAAGCGTTATAAAGGAGTGCCAGACCAGAAGAGTGAGTGACGCGACTGCGGGCAAATTAGCATCATGAAAAACAGAATATTTTCAGGACTTACCGCAATGGCAGCGCACACCACGAACGGCGGCTGCAAACACTGTAGCCATAACATGGTTGATATTGCTTGAAGACATTGCAGAAGCAAAAGCTCGGGAGCACCCTGGCGCTAAGTAGTCCTGCCCCACACGGAACAGCTTTGCGCCACGGCCCACCATACAACCAGTAAGAACTAGCCCTGTATCACTCCCACGTCAAGTGTCGGTTAGCGGTGGTATGTACACACCGGCAAGGGCGCGTTTGTGACGTCTTTGTGACGTTACAGCTAGGCTAGAGGCTTTCCGCATTTAAGAGTTCTGATTTAATCAGTCTGACACAAAAGTCAAGTTTCATGTCTGTTCCTGCACTATCCCTGATGCAGGAAAATTCGCACGTTTCTCGTGGCCCTGATTCGCTGGTCCCTAGCGCTAAAAAGACACTGTCGTGAAACTTGACATAAATCCGCTTCGTCCGTGGTTCTAGGGCCGTCGCATCGTCATTCCCACAGGCTGTTCAGCTGAGTCAGGCGGGTTCCATGTCACGCACTGCATATCACAGCGTGATAACGGTTTCCCAACTGTGATGATTTCGGGGAAGTGGGGTAATCTCGTGCATTGACTCAAGCCTCATTGTGCCTGGCTGCTCATCACTAGCCAACATCGACGTAATATTACGTAAGCGTCGAGGGATGAAACAGAAACACTACATTACATGGAGATGTTGCTTGTTAGTAAAATGTCCTCGTGCAAGGGGTTCTTTCTCGCAAAGCGTTCCATATTTAAGATGAGACGGCAACCCTATGCTCAGGTATTGAGAACTCCGTATGCAGTTCACGATCAATTGGTAGCACTTACGATAGCAGAACTAAGGGATATCGACCAACTTCGATCACCTTGTCAATCGAGTGGTTTTCAAGAGTAAGACCATAAGACGTACTATAATGTACCTATAGCCTGCATGTCGTCGATCCCACAAACCATGAGAGTGATCCCACACAGCACTTAACGAGTACCATCCAACTTGCGTTCAGCGACATCGGGTTGACGGTTTGCAAGGTGACTAGTGACTCACCAAACATGGTAACATAATTACTCGTGGCATCCCTGACGAGAAATGATAAAAGTGGCGTCCTTCCCCATCCTAGTCTGGTTCCGATAAAATGCTTGAGGATAAACATGCCCATGATGATACTCTGGACGCTCATGGTAGTAATCCTGAGGTACGCCATCCATCAACCTACAAGTGTGCATTGGAAAGCCAAAGAACCTACGTCATAATATTTGCCATCCCCGTTGGCGGGCGAACGAGAAGGCAAGCCTCGATGTACTCCACTGCAGAACAGCGGGCCACAGTCGATCCAGCAACACCCGATTGCAAGAGAATTAGGCCGCAAAGGAACACACCTACTTTACGATTTCGGTTAAACAATGCAAAAACTGATTTTGAAAAAGGGTTGAGAGGTCTGGTTTGTACAGTTTCGCAAGCCTACCTCTGGTAGCCAGGATAATCTCGATCATACACAGCGAAAGTTGCCCAATAGACACCGAGTATCGATACCATGCCGTACACATGTAATCTGGCAGGTGACCTGACGACAAGATGGGCAAGACGGCCAGGTGAAATCTACGATGGTGACCCTAACCATCCCTGTATGGTTACGGAGAAAGCGTCGCTTGACCTACATTTGCGCAGCTAGCAAAACATAGCGAAAATAAAAGTAGAACCATTTGAACATGCAGTGTCGCATTCTGCCCAGGCCAAACAGTGAGTTCGAAGGAACGTAGTAGCTGCAGCTTGCATAGCCTTACTGCCAAATATACTCCACTTCCTGGTCGAACGTCACCAGCAAATCCCACAGTGAAAAGGTAGACGCGGCCACTGTGGGCTAGGTAAGCATGTGGTGTCGAAAAAAGATAGCAGGGACAAGACACACTCAGCTGATACTGAATATCGCGCACGGCCACGAGATATGCTAATGAGAAGGGTGGAGTGCTTGGGACTGATGTCATTTTGGCGCTCTAGAAGCGGGTGTAGCGGAGAAAAGGGAAGGGAAGTCCGCCAGATTCACCGCTGGGCGTGGGTAGATCTTATATTGGTTACCCCTGTGGGAGTGCGTCTCTGATTGGTTATGCCTTGCTGGATCATGGCAATGCGACAAAAACATTGCCTATTTGGGTAACAAGTGGATTCAGTGTTCCCCGGACACCGCGGGGGGTGTCCGGGGCCATGGCTTCACAAGCAAGTCCACCCAAGTCCGAGTGACGTGCAAGAACGCCATGGGCGTCGAAAGGGAGGATGGGGATTGGCAGCATCTCACCCGCACAAACTGGCGCGGGCTGGGTCTTGTAGATCCGATCAAAAACATCGAGGTGCGCCTGTTCAAGTTCTCACTCCAGCTTGTCTCTCATGAGTAGTCTCACAGGACAAGTGGCTCTTGTTGCCTGCTTTCCTCAAAGTCAAAGGGCTCGTAAAGCAGCACATCGACTCATTCAACTACTTTGTCGATACCGACATCAAGAACATCGTCAAAGCTAATAACAAAGTCACCTCAGATGTCGATCCCAGATTCTGGCTCAAGTACACCGACATCCACGTCGGCTTCCCTGACCGCACCGATCTCGACGCTATCGACAAGAGTATCACCCCACACGAATGTCGGCTACGCGATATTACCTATAGCGCACCCATCCTCGTCACGATTCAGTATACCCGCGGCAAAAACGTCGTGAGGAGACCAAACGTGAACATCGGTTGTCTGCCCATCATGCTACGTAGTAACAAGTGCATCTTGACCGGGCGTTCCGAGACGCAACTTGCTCGCATGTCCGAGTGTCCGCTCGATCCCGGCGGTTACTTTGTCGTAAAAGGCACGGAAAAGGTCATCCTGGTCCAGGAGCAACTGAGCAAGAACCGAATCATCGTCGAAACGGATCCCGTCAAAGGTATCGTCCAGGCTTCCTGTACTTCGTGAGCATTAGCGCGCCATCTTTTATGGGATTGTCCCTCACAACACACGCGTACATCTGCAGTTCAACTCACGGCGGTCTCAAGTCCAAAACCTACGTGGCAACTAAAAAGGGCAAGATATATCTTCGCCACAACTCCATCCACGAAGACGTTCCGATTGTGGCCGCCCTCAAAGCCCTTGGCATCCAATCGGACAAAGAAATTCTTCTACTCACCGCTGGTACCACAGACGCCTACAGGTCTGCCTTTGCTGCAAATTTAGAAGAAGCCGCTAAACTCGGTATATTCACTCGCCATCAGGCTCTAGAATGGATTGGATCGAGGGTGAAAGTTAATCGCAAGGTTGTCGGCCCGCGAAGACCAGCCTGGGAAGAGGCGCTGGAAGCACTAGCGACAATCGTGTTGGCCCATGTGCCCGTTATTGGATTAGACTTTAGGTCAAAGGCTATCTTCGTTGCGACCATGACCCGACGTGTTCTCATGGCTATGGACGATGAAAAAATGGTCGACGATCGTGATTATGTTGGTAACAAACGTCTAGAGCTGTACGTGGCACCCGAATGCTTTACTCGTTTGGGAATGTACTCATGCAACTGCAATTCCAAGTGCCGGTCAGTTGTTGGCGTTGCTCTTTGAGGATCTGTTCAAGACCTTCAATGCAAACCTCAAATCCGCAATTGACAAAGTCCTGAAAAAACCCTCACGAACAAACGAATTTGACGCATTCAATACCATGCAATTTCAGGGTGATCATATCACGTCGGGTTTCGTTCGCGCGATTTCGACGGGGAACTGGTCCCTGAAACGATTCAAGATGGAAAGAGCGGGCGTCACCCACGTTCTCAGTCGACTAAGCTTCATATCTGCACTCGGAATGATGACTCGCATCACATCTCAATTTGAAAAGACTCGCAAAGTCAGTGGACCGCGTGCGTTGCAGCCTAGCCAATGGGGTATGCTCTGCCCTAGCGATACTCCGGAAGGCGAGGCTTGCGGCCTCGTAAAAAATCTCGCGCTCATGACGCACATTACCACGGACGTGGAGGAGGGACCCATCATAAGTTTAGCCTTCATGCTTGGGGTGGAAGGTTTGCACCCGGCATCATTATCTCGATTTATCAGCCAATTAACGGCATTATGAAGATATTGGCCTATCCACCGGGACAGAAATATATGGTCTCCATACGTTTGTGGTCAACGTGAACGGAGCGATCGTCGGGTTAACGCGACATCCTACCCGGTTTGTTGCCAACTTTCGGAGGCTGCGCAGGGCGGGTCGTGTCAGTGAATTTGTCGGCATCTACGTAAATCACCATCACCACGCTGTTCATATCGCGAGCGACGGAGGGCGAATATGTCGGCCGATGATTATCGTTGAAAACGGGGTACCAAAAGTCGCATCGGAACACATCACTGTCAGTGCGCAATTTTCGCAGTGGGTATCATGATCGCTGACGTCATCGGACGGCTAGCAACTGAAAGCAGGAAAGATGTCGTTTGATGACTTTTTGCGCCGTGGCCTTGTGGAATATCTCGATGTCAACGAAGAGAACGACTCGTACGTTGCTCTGTACGAATCAGACATCGTCCCTGCAACGACGCATCTGGAGATCGAACCTTTTACTATCCTAGGCGCTGTCGCCGGGCTAATTCCATATCCCCACCATAATCAGTCTCCGCGCAATACGTATCAATGCGCCATGGGCAAACAAGCGATTGGCGCGATTGGCTACAACCAATTCAATAGGATCGACACGCTTCTTTATCTGTCCGTTTACCCTCAGCAACCAATGGTCAAGACCAAGACCATTGAGCTGGTCGGCTACGATCGTCTGCCTGCCGGTCAAAACGCAACAGTCGCTGTCATGAGTTACTCAGGGTACGATATCGAAGACGCGCTTATTCTCAATAAAGTAGGTCATGGATTGTCATTTCTTATCTCGAAAAGTCATGAAATTGGCTTTAGGCTAGCTTGGACCGTGGCTATGGAAGGTGTCAGGTGTTGCGCAAGAATGCCACACTTATCCGAAAATATCCTAATGGCACGTCAGTATCTTTTTCCTCTTCTAGCAGGACACTTTCCAATTACCGGATCCAAATGCTTAGTTTCGACCGACTGGCAGACGCACCGCTCGACGAGAATGGCGCGATCCAAAAAAAGTATGACATCATCCAGTTGGACGGTCTCGCGGGTGTTGGGGAAAGAGTTGACCCCGGGGACGTCTACGTGAATAAGCAAACCCCGACCAATGCGAATGACAACACATTTACCGGCCAGGCCGCCACGGTTCCTTACAAAAACACCCCGATGGCTTATAAATCGCCGGTCGCCGGGTACATTGACAAAGTTATGATTAGCGACACCGAAAACGACCAGACCCTGATCAAGGTGCTGATCCGCCAGACACGGAGGCCAGAATTGGGGGACAAGTTTTCTTCCCGGCATGGTCAGAAGGGCGTGTGCGGACTGATCGTGAATCAGGAAGATATGCCATTTAATGACCAGGGCATCAACCCCGGTAGGTTCCTGACCAGTGTTCCGACATCATTGGACTGACGCCATGTTCCAGACACCATCATGAATCCCCACGGCTTCCCCTCTCGGATGACGGTGGGGAAGATGATTGAGCTCTTGGCCGGCAAGGTCATTTTCCTCCATTGTATCCCCCGACTATATCCATATATGTATATATTGTTTGATTTAGGCAGGTGTTCTGTGCGGCAAGCTTCAATATGGGACTGCATTTGGGGGGTCCAAGGTACGTACCAGATCATCCTCGTTGGTATTGTTCTGGCTCAGCGGTGGCCCCTCCAGGTTGAAGACATGTCACGGATCTTGATCGAGCATGGCTTCAATTATGCCGGCAAGGACATGCTCACTAGTGGCATCACCGGCGAATCACTGGAAGCCTATGTCTATTTTGGCCCTATCTATTACCAGGTAAGTAACGCTTGCGACCGCATTCTCCATTTGACGGGTGACCAAATGGATGCGTGCAGAAACTGAGTGAGAAAAAAGAAAGCAGTCACCATCGCGCTACCAGCTGACTGACATTTTTTTCCGTCGGTCAATAGAACACATGGTCATGGACAAGATGCATGCTCGCGCAAGGTTCGCCTATCTCCGGGAGCGAGACTGTGCCATAATTTTTTGCTTACTCACGTGGTGATGCAGAGGGCCCCGTGCCACGTTGACGCGACAGCCGACCGAAGGTCGTTCACGGGAAGGCGGACTGCGGCTCGGAGAGATGGAGCGTGATTGCCTCATCGGCTACGGCGCAACCCAGCTGTTGCTCGAGCGACTGATGATTTCGTCCGACAAGTTCGAAGTGAACGCGTGTCAGGAATGTGGCCTGATGGGTTATAACGGGTGGTGCACGTATTGTAAAAGCTCGAAAAAGATGGCAACGTTAACGATTCCATACGCGGCTAAATTGCTGTTCCAGGAGGTGAGCACTCGACCACAGTTTATTTTTATTTTCATTCTGCTTTTTGCTAAAATGAACGGGCATCTCAGTTGATGGCCATGAATGTCGTACCACGTCTCGTTCTAGATGATGCTTGAGAAAATTGCACCGACATGCTCGCCGTATTTTTACGCTATGGCATGCCGTGGCAACCGTGCAATGGACAAGAATCATTACCGGTAGCACAATATTATTGTGTATGATGCCATCCATCATAGACCGACAGGCCAACCTGTATATGCTGTGTCTGCCAGCCACCACATGGTCGCACGTTCGGCGTCCCGGGCGGGTCATGGGGGTGGCGTCGTATCGCTTTTTCACCGCAGTCGAGGGGGCGCCAATGGTAAAGATTGTGGCCGGATTTCGGTCTGGCCACCGGATGACTAAACCACGTTCATATAAAGATTTATATCTGGATACTGACGCGCAGTATTATGATGGACTGCGGGGCTGTGTGGTAGTAAGCATCATATCATCGGAAGATAAGATATAGAATAACACGCGCAGGGCGGTGCTCCGGTCTTTTATTGGTCCTGGGCAATCAATCCAAAGGAGGCCATGAAGGGGCGTGTATGGGGTGAGAAAAAAAGGGACGCGTTCAGGACAGAGTGGGTCAATTGGGTGCGAAGGCCGGTCTCTCAACCCCTGGTGGTTTTTAAAATAAATCATACATTCGCGTGTGTGTATGCGTGCATTGCTCGATAGGCTGGCGATTGGTAGGTGGATCGGTGGATTTATTCGGATGACATCGGGGGTTGCCAATGGTCAGGGGGGAGTTTCATGGATTCATGTTCCAGAAAAGCGCTTCGACTTGGAGGAAGAGGAAAAACTGGGCAGATCGTGCTGGTGGATGGCCTGATTGGTAGACCAGTACATATGCCGAAAAGATCGGGTTTAGCGGCCCAGAGAGTGGGTCAGGTGCCAATGACCGGGTTTCCATCTCACCCTTCTCGCGGTGCATGTCAATAATGTTCATTTTACACACGCTAGTGCGCAAAAGGACAGATACTAACGTTGGTTTGTTGAACCGCACAAGGGTCCAAGTGGACAGCCTTGTCGGGGTGCAAGAAAAAAAAGCACTTGGCTGAACGGACGCGTTGCGGCGTCTGTAGTCTTGTCCTTGTTTGTGCTACTTACTGCCGTACAACTCCCGCTCACCCACGCCACAAACCCCGCCTGCAAGTGGGGACAGGCAATCAGATATCACTTGTCATTACCTCAAACCCGTTTTTCCTTTTCAGTTTTGGGGTACGACACCTTCCCTTTCATCTTATTTTGATCCCAAGCTTGGAGGTCGAACAGACGGACGATGAGCGCGAGGGGAACTGGGAGCAGTGCGACTGCGCTGCGGCGGTTGATGACAGAATACAAGCAACTCACCTCGGGAGGTTCGTCGTGCCTAGACTCTCTGCGGTGCTGCCGCCCGAAAGAAACTTACGCCAATCCCTCCAAGGTTCCCCGGATGGCATGTTTACAGCAGGTACGCGCGCTCGCCATGACCTCAAGCGTTCTATCTCGACCCGTCGACGTTTGGTGCAGGTCCCATCTCAGAATCGGACTTTTTCACTTGGGAGGCCCTGATATGTGGACCCAAAGACACGCCCTTTGTGCGTCTCCTCTCTTTGCCCACAGTGTCCTATCTTTCCTCGGCGCACGCGCTGTCCGGAAGGAAAGTGCAACGACGAGACCCGATGACGTCTGACATCCCCCCCCCCTCTCTCTTTTTTTTTTTTTTCCAGGACGGAGGCGTCTTTGTCGCCAAGCTCACCTTTGTACGTCTCGCCCTTTTCTCTCTGACCACCACACCCCCCTTTTTGTCTTTACTGACCCTACCGTCCCATCGACACGTCGACCATGGATCACACGTTCATCCCACCACGCCACCCCCTTTGTCTTCTCTTGCTCGGCAACTTGAAAAAAAATAAAAATAAAAACAGCCCTCGGACTACCCCTTGTCACCGTTCAAGATGAAATTCGACCCGCCGCTCTTCCATCCGAACAGTACGTTGCGTCTTTACAGATTCTTACCCACGTGCCACGTTGTATGATTTTCTCATCGTTGCGTTCCCTTTGCCTATCTTAGTTTACCCAGACGGCACTGTTTGCATCTCGATCTTGCACACCCCGGGCGACGATCCGACAATGTATGAACAAGCGTCGGAACGCTGGAGTCCCGTCCAGAGCGTCGAAAAGGTCATTCTTAGCGTCATATCTATGCTTGCCGGTACGCCCTGTCTCGATCTCGTGGAGATCTGCAATCCACGTGTCCTCGGTAGAACCAAACCTGGAGAGTGGTGCCAACATCGACTGCTGCAAGCTCTATCGCGATAACAGACCGGTGCGCCCATCTTCTTTGATAACCTGTCTTTGTAAACATCGGGTTTCCTGAACTATGAATGTGATGACTACGTGTAGGAATACGAACGACTAGTGAGGGAATCGATTAAACAACAGCTTGGGTTATAGGTTGTACTACAAATGCGTGTATAGGAGCAGTATATGACTATAAAGAGGATGGTACCCCGCGTTTAGCCTATGCGTTTTAAAACCGAGAGGACCCGTATATGCGTGTGTATGATAGTGTCAAACCGGGAAGGAAATGCATCGTGCACACCACTATCCGTCCCTGAAAGAAAGAAAAAAAAAGATGGTCCGAGATCATTGTTGTGGGCCTGCGTGGCGCCTGAACACCGCGCCATCAAACCCTGGGCCACGCTTGCCAAAGATGTGGCGTTGGACGTATTCGTTACGGAACATCCCATTCGGGTCTACATCCTGCAGCACACGAATAAAGTCGTCAAAACGGGGATACAGCGCACGTAGCTCGCCCGACTGCAGGGGATGTGCCTTGGCCCAGTGCGGACGCCCACCGTGGCGGGAGAGGATGGCCTCGAAGCGCTCAAAGAGCTCTTTGTACGGTACTTCTAGACCATAGGGTCTATGAGGTGATGTCAGATACCCACGGGAATGTTGGCGATGACGAGAGTTGCCCTCACTTGTACTGGACAATGCCGATCCAGCATGTCTGTCGGCCGTTGCTTGGGCTAAGCCAGATGTCGTCGCTGTCTGAAAAACGGATCTCGATCGGAAAGTGGGGTCGTAAGCCGGTGGGGTCTGCGAATTCCTCGGCGAGCCAAGAATGGAGGTCTTGCAAGCAATGTTGGGTGTGCTCGTAAGGGATAGCCCACTCTGTCGTGTGTTGGCGAAACTGTTTTTTCGGGGCAAGTGGGTTACCGGATGTGGCGGCGATGCAGAGCATAAAAATACAAGAAAATGACTCACTCTGACGTCGAGATTGAATATCCGGTAGCTGTCATCGACGACGACGTCGTCATCCTTGATGAGCCAGGCAGCCAATCTGGTGGCGAGCACGTTGAGAGAGAGCCAATAGCGGCCCAAAAAGAGGATAAACTGGAGCACGTGGACACCGAGAAAGGTGTGCCACAGCCACTGACTTTGCACTGCCTGCTTCGGCTAGGAGATCCAAGATAAGAGGGGTGTCACGGGGACGACGGAACGGGAGCTGACCTCTACGGACCGGTCGGCAGCATAGACCCGCATGGAGTCCGCGGCTGGAAACCACCACATTCGAACGTGTTGTGCAGCCTTGACAAAGGTGTCCATGTTTCGGACGCATTCATGAAACGTCAACGTTCGCTGGTCTTCCCTGAGTCGGAAGGCAGGCTCGACTTGCAACGTGACGGACAAGATAAGGCCGGTGCTGCCTAGGCCACAGACGGAGGCAATGAAGAGATCGGGTCGTTCTTGGCGGGAACAGGACACGCAGTTGCCGTCGGCGAGGAGGAGAGACAGGGCCATGACGTGGGTGGAGATAACGCCAAAATGAATGCCAGTTCCGTGTGTGCCGGTGGCAACGATACCACCTAGTGTCTGGTAAGAGATGGAGCCGACGTTGGACATGGCCAGACCGTGCTTTGCAAGCTCAGCATGGAGGGCCTCGAGGGTGATGCCAGCCTCTGCGACGACGTAGTGTTTCTCGACGTTGACCTGGCGGAGCGTCGAAAGAAGGCCTAACGTAAGGCGGGATGAGATCGGCGTACCTCCAATAGTCGATTTAGCCTTGTGGTGCGGAGCATGTAGCCGGAGGTGCAAGGGAGATCGCTGGGCGAGTGACCCACTCCGACAGCGCGGAGCACCTTGCCTTCGCGGCGGGCGAGGTCGAGGATGAGCTTGCAGTGATGCACGTCCTCGGGCTCGAAGATGGCGAGGGGCGCGCAGGCAAAGGTGAGGCCCCAGTTTGTGAAGTGGGGGACGGGCACGGTGATGGGGAGCAGGCGATGGTGGAGGGGCGGCATAAGGGGCAGTGACGGGGCATGATGGCGGGCGGGGCAGAGGATTTATAAGAGTCAGCAGAGGGATATGAATACAGATCGGGCCCATGGATGGTAATCGGAATCGGCCGAGCTCCGAGTCGAGCAACGGAGCTCGCCGAGTCTCCTCAGAGAGGCACCAGGACCAGACGCTCCGTCGAGCAGATCCATCGTTTCTTGGCACAAAACGTCACGAGCGACGTGTCAATGCACTATTGAACTCTGCGAGAGTGTTCGCGCAACGTTTCGCCCAATCGCAGCCCGTGCCAGAACGCTGCTACGCGGGTCATCCGACTGGCTGCAAATCGCTGCAGCCTAAACGCTCGATCATATCAATCAAGCTGAAATACTTATTACCGACGCTCGCATATAGCCACATTGAATCGCGTTGTTTTCCTTGCTGTACTGCTCAGCCTATCTTCGGGTTCTGCCGCGAGTTTCACCTGTGACGCTTGGCGGTCCCCGCTTACGAAATGCTCACTTTCATAGTGCAAATTATATTGCCTCGTCATCGGGAATAGACCAACGGGCGAACCCGTGACAAACCCGAACGCGTGGTCCCAACCTTAGTAGCTACCTGCGCCCGTCGCTGCGAGCCGAACAGCGCATCACGGGCACGTATGCACGTAGCGTCTCAGACGGCGCGCCTGGGTGCTTGTTTGCGCCCCCTCTGGTGGGCCCGCGGGTGTATCCATACCCGCCATGACGTGTACGGGCCTTCCATACACACCGACGCCCACGGCGTTGCCTGTGCTGTACCCTAGGACTCCGAAGATACAGACGAGACACCATGCATCGGCCGACACGGAAAACCTGCATTTTTTTAAGCGACGCTGGCACACTGAGACCCTCTCTCACAAGCTCAGATACCAACGTGAATGCGCCCATATGCAAGGTACGCATCAGCGCGAGCTATCTCAGTCAGAGAGAACAGGTGACAGCGTTGTCACCGCAGGCCCTGATACCAATAACCGAAGAAAAGAAAAAGGAATTCATCAGTGTTGACACTCGTTGGTGCTAGAAGCCGTCTGTTACCATCAGAAGGAGAAAGCGGACCTGCAACGGCATTCGCGGAATATGTGTCTTGAGCCAGGCATGCTGTGCTGCCACTTCATAAGACGTTCGGCATCCCCCGCCACAATATTGCGCCGTGGCCGCGGTAGCCTTAAAAAAACGTTTTTAAGTAATAATGGGAGAACGTCGAGCGGAGCTGGACATCCTGATGGAGCGGTAATGAAATTCGGACCACCCCCAGCCTATCAGGAGATGGCGGCGGCGCGTGAAAAGACAATCATTTCCGAGTCGCAAAGTTCCACAGTTGCCACGATCCGAGACAGCATGTCATGGAGGGCTTAGCTGTAATGAATCGGTCGTCCTTTACATTACAGATCGTTTCCACGTCCAAGCTGCGGTGATGGAAATTCATCTTGCTCCATCGGCAAGCAAAACACCATATGGTCTCGCCATGGCATCATTGAAGA